>OX380347.1:11535694-11731417 GCA_947425015.1 Pterostichus niger
CCTTACCAATATTTGGCATTAGCGCTTGTAATGACGTCACACGGTCTACGTATTCTATCAACTATCAAGTTGCCTGCTGTTATGAAGTGATATAGGTATCATTTATAACAATGCCTAGGTTTCGAATGAATGAATATTGAACGTAGTACAGTTTATATTATATTTATTGTACACAACTGTTATTTTAAACATAAGTAGGTAAATAATCAAAAAAATTACTTAAATATCTTTTAAATATCAATTGTAATACATGTACTATTATGATCTAAATTGAACAATCATGTACATCAATTTTACTTTACTTTCATATTTACTTTATAATAACATTTTTTTAGCCGTGTTTATAATCATTTAAACTTTTTACAATAATATTTTTAATTTCCGTTTTTTAACATATTTAGAATTTGACATTTTAAAATTTCTAGTTTTAGAATAATTATTAAGCAATATATTTGAGGTTGTTGAAATTATAATGTTTAAAATTTTAGAGTGATTATTTTCACAAGATAAACAATTTTCTTGTATTATATAATTCACTGTAAAATCTGAAATTACACCTTTTTTCTAAATACGCGATTTACCCATAGAAAATGGATGGATAAAAGGAACAGATAGCTATAGTTACCTAGGAGTAAAACTTACTTTGGATGGAAGAAACGACACAGGCATCAGAAATAAAATAAATAAAAGACGAATAGCCACAGCAAAATTACACTCTCTTCTATGGACTAATACCAGGGCCGTCTTTACCCGGGGGTTCAAGGTGTGCGGGTGCACCCGGGCGCAGAGTCCTATTTAACAATTTAATTTTTATATATTTTATTTTAATTATTTACTATTTTTTGTTTTTTCTATTTTTATTTTTCATATGTATCTTTTTTCTTTTTTGTTATTATTGACATTTTACTAATATTGTTTTATATTTTTACGTTTTTTAAAAGTTTGACATTTTGATTAATTTGCTAGTTTTATATTAAAATTATTATATTTATATTTTAAGTTGCTGATGATGAGCTAGTATTTTTGCTCGAAACGTCCACAAATAAATATTTTATAAAAACATTGGATTCTGAAGCCTTTTCTTTATTTAATACATTATATAATTGAATTATTTTTTAAATATATATTATAAATAATAATAATGAGAATAAATTGGTATCTATTAAATAATAATATAAAATAAAACATTACTGATGTATTTTTTCCGAGCTTTTAAATTGAAAAATATGTTGATTTTTAATTTGTATAATTTAAGAATTTTGAGAAATAAATAAATGAAACATTAAAAAAATATTACATTGCGTTTTTTTGGTTGACAAGAGCAGGGGCGCAGGCTGACCACCCGACACCCCGGCGCAGAATAAGCTTAAGACGGCACTGACTAATACCATAACAAAACATACGAAACAACGACTATTCAAAAGTCTTGTAGAGAGCTGCAGCATTTATGGTGCCGAAGTATGGATTCCGAATAAACGAGAAACTCAAAGAATCAATGCAATGGAGATGAACTACTGGCGACGTTGCTGTAAAAAAACAATACTGAATTTTGGTTGAAGGTCGTTAATATCGTTGAGTTGAGTTCTCATTTTGTTATGATTTTTAAAAGTGAAAACCAAATATTAAAATGATAATGCTATTACTCTAAAAACTGTGATGGTTAAGTTGGGATAATTAGTTGACATTTTAATATTGATTAAATAGTGCTATTAATAAATAGAAATTGTAAAAATAAATTTAACTAAATAAGTCAACTGTTGTGCGCATTCTTAATTATGCATTGTTAACATGTTTAATTCAGGTGCGCACACTGGCGAGTGTCAGCAAAAACCAGTGAACTCAATACGGTGGGATAATGAATGAGGAAGAAACCGATGAAGATATAATCTGCAGTAAATGCTCTATAGAATTCGATGGAGATAATGTATTAGGGTGCGATGGACAGTGCAAAAGTTGCTTCCATTTAAAATGTGCCGGAGTAAAAGATAAACAGTATAAAGTAATACATGAATGCGAAGGTATTAAGTGGTATTGTATAAATTGTCGGCAAGGAAATATATCTATAAAGGACGTAAAAAATATACTTGATGAGGCAATAAGTAAGTTCTACAGTGACATTACTGAAATAAAAAAAAATGTTAATAATATTAGTTCAGAAGGTAACACAGTTAGTGAAGGGAAGAACGTAAACTATGCGTATATATGTAGTAAATCAGCGCTTATAATTACACCAAAAGAAAAGTCAAACTGTGAGCAAACGAGAAATGATGTTTGTGAAAGTATTAAACCCTCCAAAATATCAATGGGTGTCACAACTGTGAAAAATGTCAAAGAAGGTGGAATTGCAGTACAGTGTAACTAGGAAGACGATATAAAAAAAAACTTGAAAGTGAAGCAGTTACTAAATTAGGAGATAAATATAATGTGCGAGTTACTGAATTAAAAAAGCCTAGAATAAAAATTGTTGGTTTTGATGAAGAAATAACACAAGAAAATTTACAAGAACACATGTTAGCTCAAAATAAAAATATATTTACGAATAAATCAGAAATTAGTATAATAGGTGTGTGGGAAAGAAAAAACAAGAAAGTGGCCAGTGTAGAAGTAGATGGAGGAACTTTTGTCAAAAAAAAGAGGGTAAATTAAATATTAGCTGGAACAGATGCCCAGTATATGAGGATATGAATAGTCTAAGATGTTACAAATGTCTCGGATTCAATCATAAACAAATCAATTGAAACAATAAAATAGTCTGTGGCAAATGTGCAGGTGAACATAAGTTTGCAGAATGTAAAGTGAAAAAAACAGCTTGTATAAATTGTTTAAATGCTAACGAGAAACTTCATCTTAATATTAATGTGCAACACAATACGATGGATAGAAAATGTCCTGTATTAATGAGGAAAATGAAAGCAGGTCAATACAAAATAAATTACAAATAGCAATTACTGAATTCTAATAAGGACCCCTTTATAATTTATATGAATGCACAAAGTTACATTGCCCATAAAGATGAAATAGAAGAATATGCGGGAAAGATTAATCCAGTAATAATTGGCTTGTCGGAAACGCGTACAACAGAGGATATGGAAAACAGAGAGTTAAATATAAATGGATACAAAATAATAAGATGTGATTCAATTAGTAGATACACAGGAGGAGTATTAATTTTAGCAAGGGATACAAGTAAAGATTTCAAAAAATAGTAATAATGATTTTTGCTGCTGGTTATTTAGTGCTAAAATAAAGTTTAACTCAAAAAGTTATTGTGTTTCGGTCGTATACCATTCGCCAAATGGTAATCGTACTGAATTTATTGATTTTGTAGATGAATATTTAGGAAATCTTTTTACACAACAGACTATCAAATTATTTTAGGTGATATAAATCGGGCGGATGAAAAAAACTATTATTCCTCTTAATTAATACAAAATGTACAAATGAATGAATTGTTGTTATATCATTATTGAAAATGGATAATTTTATTTTATAATTTTTTAATATTTATTATAATAAATAATAGAATTTTTACGCAAATAATTATTTTATTTATTTAGAAATAATATTAAATTACAAAAGGGTTATTATCCATTTTCAATAATGATATAACAACAATCACCTTTGTCAATTAAATAAATCACAAATCCATTTCAAACTAAACTTTTCTGACAGTTAAAACGTCATACATTTGTTTATCATTTTGTCTCAATTCCATGGCTATCACTATAAAGTAGAAATTCTTATAAAATATTAATGCGATTACTTCGCTTAAAAAACGTGCAAAATAAAATCTGAAAACTGATTTAGATCCATAATTTCAAGCTCTACAACATTTATTTAAAGCATTTTTGTGTAAAATCAATTGGCCACTTTTGCGCAAGGAAAAACTGATTTCCCATGTTAAACGCTTATGGCCAGGTTTTCATGTTACACCCGGTATATATATATATATATATATATATATATATATATATATATATATATATATATATATATATATATATATATATATATATACTTCTCAAAAATGTATTTATTACCATATTGATTCTATATATTATTTTTATTAAGGAAGATGCATTGAATTTGTTTCATTAACTTATTTTGAGATCGCTCTGAATAATTATTATCGGCCTGTATGTACTCTCGCAATTGATGCATATTGTACAGAACTTGTTCTTTTAGTCTCAATTGTATTTTTAGTAGGTACTGGTAATATATCCCAATTATATTTATCACATAATACAAGTAGATTTACAACTGGCTCCACTTACATACTTTCCCGTTTGGTATAGTTATAGAAATAAATTGACTAACATGAATAGCTACCTCTATATTTATTTTCTATAAGAAACGCCCCGACATCTTTGCTTTATGTGGGTGTGTGAAAATCTTTAATACAATACATTTTTACAATTCTGGTGATATTTTATATTGCACTGAATAAATTGTGTTTTTAGTAATTTACAAAATTTATTTCTAAGAGAAACGCCCGACATCAATGTTGTTGTTTAGTTACAAATATTCATGAATGCACCCTTAGAAAGTGAAATATGGGGGAAGACCCGAGAGCCAGGTATAAAGGCGGCACTTTAGTTCAAGAAGAACATCATTCTTAGCTATTCTTTGGACACAAGTGACAATAGGAAAATAGACCCCCAAAGCGATTTAAACAAAGCGTACGAAATTTGAAATCCGAAGGTGAGATGATTTTTTTGCCGACGAATTATGATTACCTTTATTATTTAATTTGTATTATTGTAGAGATGGACTTTAGCACTTTGAACAAAACAGGTCAATTAACCAACATTAAACCTCGCCGAAGTCTAGGCGATTTAGAAATTAATAAAGTATATAAACTAATAGATATCAAAGCAAATACTGGATTTGGAAGAAAAATAATTGCAGGTTGCGAAGAATTTGTTACCTATCTTCCTGGACGGTTAAAGAAGTCCGTTACAAATTGGGGAATAAAATATACTGAAATGAAAGATTATGGTACTACGGGTGAAAAAGCCCGACTGGTAGAATTTGAACAATTGTAATAAATGAAGTTATTATGAATGTGTTATGTACTGTTATTTTTTAAATAAACAATATAGTTGATATAAAATACTTTTTATTTCAATTACCTACCTTTCAATATAATTATGTTTAAATATCTGGTTACATACTTTCATTTTATCAGTATTGTATAAATCATTTTGTTGACAACATGTGTACAAAATTTAAACATCCCTTTTCTGCTATAATTGCTGCCCCTCAGGCTGTGGAAAATCATACTTTGTTAACAATTTTATATCTAATATTAACAACATGAGTGATACCGTATTTTCAAAAATGTTCTACCATTACGGAACATGACAGAATTTATATAATACGATTCCTAATGTAGAATTTCTTGAAGGACTGCCTGATGTAGAAAATATAGAAAAAAAACCCGTGTTAATTGTAATAGATGATTTAATGAGAGAGGTAGATGATCATGTAGTAGATATGTTTATAAAATGGTCTCATAATAAAAATGTATCCCTGTTTTTTCTAACATAAAACTTATTTCATCAAGGGAAAGGCCAACGAGATATATGCAAATTATGTCATAATTATATTATTATATATTATATTATAACATAATTTATTTTTAAAATCCTAGAGACAAAGTGCAAATCATGCATCTATCGCGTCAAGTTTTTCCAGAAGATGTTAAATTTGTGCAGGAAGCGTATTGTGACGCAACATCTGAACCTCATGGTTAAATTAGTTTTTGATCTAAAACAAAACACACCCGATTGGTTACGGTTTCGTACGTCACCTGACGGATTAACATATATATATATTTACCCCGAAAAAAGTATCAATACCGTAGTACAAATATACTGAAATAACAAAAAAGATTTTACATTCTATAAAATACTTGTAATAACTAATCAATCACTTATGAATAACAGTTAACATATGAAGTTACAAATTAAGTACAATCAACTAAATGAAATAGTGACTTATTGTAGACATTGTTACAATATACCAAAGTACCTATTATATGTGAAATGAATTATTTTTACAATCATTTACGAATTCAATTGTGTTGTAGTATTCTTTACTTAACAATATTTTTTTGATTTTTGAGATACAATTCTTCATAGGAAGTTGCTTCAAATCAACAGGAATTAAGTTGTAATATATAGTTGCAACATAATCAGGACACTTATCATAAGCAGAATAATTGTGCTGAGGAACAATTATTGTTTTATTGGTTTGTCTTGTTGTACGATTTACAGATTGGAAGAATTGAAAACGAGATGTTTCTAACATAGCATAAATCAAAATTTGTAGAATATATAGAGAGAGTAGTGTTAGAATGTTTAATTCTTTAAATTTCCCTTTACATGTTTGTCGACTTTTCATGTTGCACATTAATCTAATTGTTCGTTTTTGGCACCTAAATATTAATTTATTCTCGAACAATTGCCCCAAACCATTATACCATATAATAAGATAGAGTGAAAATAAGCAAAGTATATGGTTTTTATTGTGTGTAACTCCACAATCTTGCATAGGGCTCTAATACAATAAGTTGCTTTATTTAGTTTTGGTAATATAGAATCAATGTGATAGTTCATTTTCAGGTTTTCTTCGATATGTAGTCCTAATATTTTTATTCTTTTAACAATATTTACATTTATACAGTTATCTAGTACAATGTTTGGAGTATGAAAATAAAATAATAATAGGTTCGTTTTCTCTAAATTTAATTTAAGTTTATTTACGATACACCAGTCTTGTATATCTTTTATCAATGATGTATATATGTTTTAAAATATATGTCGTGTTTTATTATCAGCTGCTCTGTTGTGCATTTTTCTTTGGTTTTTTATCAACAAGTACATATATATTTATATCAGTGCCTTTCTAAACAGTCATTCTATCAGTTTATTCAGTCATTGAATTTAGTGTGTCAGTATATAGTGCAGTTTGTTTAATATTAATGTATTTAAAGATCTCAAATCTAGTGATATTTTAGTAAAATACTGTGGTTCCTAATTAATCCTACTATAACTCGTCAGTGTTTTTGAAGTTCATTGACCTCAAGCAACAAACCAGCTAAGTACAGTATATATTTTTAAGTATTATTTTATCGAATTTATCATCATGGTTTTATCGTGCAACTTTTGCAAGAAGACTGTAAGTCGAACATTCCCAGGCATTTCCTGTCTTGCTTGTAAACTTGGCTATCACATCAGCTGTGCTAGCATCCCTGATGAGGTAAATAATGCTTTACAAAATTCAAAAAATCTTGGCTGGCTATGCAATAAATGTAATATGGGCAGTGATGGTTCATCTTATACTGTAACATCGCCTAATGTAAGCCAGGCGAAAGAACCAACTTTATCTGATATTAAATGTTTACTTGATAGTTTAGTACAATCAGTTAATTTCTGTTCCAATAAAATAGACGATTTTGAAGCTAAGCTAAGTAAAATAACGGATAAAATTAACATGATCAAACCTCTAAAAGCAGAATTTAATATCGTTAAATCAAAAGTTGAAGATTTTGATCAGCGCTCTAGAATTAATAACATCGAAATAGTTGGACTTCCCGAAACCTCAAATGAAAATTTAATTGAAGTTGTCAAAAATATAGGGAAGATTATTGACTGCCCTGTCATCGAACAAGATATGCTTTACACCGTGTATCTCCTTACAATTCGACCAACAAACCGAAGAATATAATTGTAAGATTTGTGTCAAGACTTAAAAAGGATAAATTCATAGCGTCTGCTCGTACATTTAAAAAATTAAATACTACCAACTTAAACTTCTCCACGCCAAATAATATATACATTAATGATCACTTAAGTCCTGCTAACAAATTGCTACTCAAGAAAACACGAGATATTGCTCATGAAAAATCATTTAAGTACATATGGGTTCGAAACTGTAAAATCTTCACAAGAAAAAATTATAACTCGCCCATTATTATTATAAATTCAGAGGGTGATACCAAGAAAATGAATTAAGTTACGACTACCTAATAAGTTGTGTTATTCACTTTTAACCGTCTATGAACATACAAATATACTATCAGAATGTCCGAGGTATTAAAACAAAACTTAATAATATTTACAATGAAATTTGTGCGTGTAATTACGACATCATATTTATGACTGAAACTTGGCTCAATAATTCTGTGCTTGATAGTGAACTGTGTGATCTAAACGCATATTCAGTTTTTAGACGTGATCGTAGTGATCCTAATAAATCTCAAGGTGGTGGCGTCCTAATTTTAGTGTCCAGAAAACTACAATGCAAAGTTGAATTATCCTGGTCTAGTTCCGCTGAAGATATATGGGTCACTATTATGTTGAATCATCAAAAACTTCATCTTTGCTGTGTTTATATACCCCCCTCGCTCACATTGACACTAACTTGGATCATCTCAACAAATTAACTCAACTAACATTGAAATACACGAATGATGAATTTATAATTGCTGGGGATTATAATTTACCGGAACTAAGTTGGGTAGCTAAGGATAACAATATATATGTTCACTCATTTATAAAAAGACTAGATTCACATCTCGAAGTTACTAATACCATGTCTTTATGTAACTTAAACCAATATAATGGAGTTAGTAACTAGTTAAATAAAATGTTAGATTTAGTATTTAGTTCATTAACTCTTAATGTTAATTCATGTCAATTTCCTCTAACGGCTATTGACACTTATCATCCTGCACTTGAAATATGTGTTTCTCTGATAAATTTAAAACCACTTGTTCAATCTAAAATTAAATCATATGACTTTCATAATTGTAACTATGAAGAGCTAATTTATAAACTATCTGCAGTGAATTGGGATATGAAATTTAGTAATAATGATGTTAATCATAATGTTGACTTATTATATAACATACTATATAACCTACTTGATACTTGATACTTGATGCACCAGTAAAGACTCACATCTCCTGCAGTTATCCTAAATGGTTTTCTATGTCCTTAATTAAAATGATTAAAGAGAAACACAAATTTCATAAAAAATGGAAATTGTATGGTAGCTTAAATGATTTCAATTCATTCACTTTATTACGTAAAAGAGTTAAACTTTGTATGGATAGAGATTTTAAAAAATACATTCATTTTATAGAAACTAATATTAAATCTGATATCAAACACTTTTGGAATTACACAAAAACACGGAAAACGTATAACAACATACCAAATGTTATGTTCCACAATGATTGTGAAGCAAGTAATGGTGCCGATATCTGCAATCTCTTTGCGCTTCATTTCGAATCAGTTTACACTGATTCAACTAATAACTGTAATGCTAATTTAAATGATAAACTTCAAGATCATTGTGTTAATTTAGGAACACTTAATATATCATCAGATGAAATATTTCAGTTTCTACAAAATTTAGATGTAAAAAAAGGTTGTGGACCTGACAAAATTCATCCAAAATTCGTAAAATACTGTGCGCATTATCTTGTACATCCACTATTTATAATATTTAATAAATCTTTGCAAGCTGGTATTTTTCCGAAATTCTGGAAAGTTTCTCATATTATTCCTATTTTTAAATCTGGTGACAAATCAAAAACATCCAATTATCGTCCAATTTCAATTTTACCACTTTTCGGAAAAATATTTGAAGCTCTTATCGTTAAAAAAATTAGTCATGTATTCCGTAACATTATTATGCAACAACAAAGTGGATTTTGTAGTGGAAAATCAGTTATAAATAATTTATTACCGTTCACTGAATTTGTTAGTAGCAATATGGATCAAAGAAAACAAGTTGATGTAATATATACTGATTTTAGTAAAGCGTTCGATAGAGTTAATCATTGTATATTATTACGGAAATTGTCTGAGTATGGCATTCATGGATCTTTACTGCGTTGGATTGAGTCTTATATTCTAATGAGATCTCAATTTGTTGTCTGCAATGGATTTGTATCGCGTGAAATATTAGTTTCATCTGGTGTACCTCAGGGATCTCACTTGGGACCTCTGTTATTTAACTTATATATTAACTCTATATCTTCTTGCTTCATTCATTGCGAATTTTCTCTTTTTGCAGATGATCTCAAATTCTTTAAAACTGTAGAATCCCTTGAAGATTGTTATTTGATACAAGACGACTTATCAAGATTACACCAGTTTTGCTTAACTAATGATATACATTTAAATCTGGATAAATGCTCTATAATGACTTACACAAGAAATAAAATCAAGATTAATTTCAATTATGATCTACGAGGTAACTACCTAATGAGAAAGGAAAAAAATTTGCGATCTTGGTGTAATCTTTGATTCAAAGTTAACATTCAATGAACAAACAGAAGTAATGGTCAAAAAGGGTTATAAATTTTTAGGGTTCATAATTAGATTATCTCAACCATTTCAGCGGAAAGATTCCTTATTTACGCTTTACAGATCATTGGTTAGACCTCATTTGGAATATTCATGTATTATATGGAATCCTATGTACAATAAAAATATTCATCTAATTGAATCAATCCAGCGAAAGTTTATATCACTTGTTAAATATAAATTAAATAATAATAATATGACATACTTAGATAGTTTGCGTTATTTCAATATCACATCTCTCGAACAAAGAAGATCTCATGCTGAAATATTATTTTTATATAAAGTATTTAATAATTTAATCGACGCGCAGAATTTTATCCATAAATTTAAATTGCAAATTCCCTCAGTAACAAGATCTAATACTTTATTTCATATTAATAACTTTAATACTAATAACTTCAAAAATTCACCAATTAATCGTATAATGCAGTCTTATAATAATAATTATCAGCATCTAGATTTATTTTTTCAAACATTTGTTAACTTCAAGAATACTTTACTATACTCATTTTAATAAATAATATGTATGTACTGTAACCATATAACATATTGTAATTTTTAATTCTAATTGTAAATCGAGGAGACCTGTCATTGGGAAACTGTTGGTCTTCCTTATCTAACAAAATAAATAAATAAATAAATAAATTAAAGTAGATAAAATAGAAAGGACAATATTCGGGTTAATGCTGTGAATTATGAAATACGTATCGTCCGCATATATTACACATTCAATATAAATATTGGATATTATCAATGGTAAGTCATTGATGAACAATATGAACAACAATGGGCCCAATATTGATCCTTGTGGAACACCTGAGGTCACTGTCTGTCTGTCTTTAAGCTGGAAAGGAAGGAAGTGATGGTGTTGTTGTGACCATGACGAATTTTGACTGCTTGTCTTCTACCGATTAGATAAGACCTAATCCACGATAAAGCTACACCACGAATGCCATAATGTTCAAGTTTATTAATTAGAAGATCGTAGTCTACAGAGTCGAATGCTTTTGACGTGTCACACGAAAGTACGCACACATTATTCTTTTTGTCTAGTTTGTTAAATACTGTTCTGAGACATGCGTTTATAGCTGTAATTGTAGATTTGCCACTCACAAATCCGTGTTGACACTTGGATATTACATTGTGTTTATTGAAGAATTTTATTAGTCTTTTATACATAAGTTTCTCTAATATCTTTGATATGACCGGTGGAAGGGAGATTGGTCACGGAATTATCTTTGCCGCTTTTAAGTATAGGTATTATTACTGATTTTGTATATATATCGGGAAAAGTTCCATGTTCAAATGATAGATTAAGAAGAATACACAAAGGTTGCAGTAGATTTTTATAACACTGTTTAATAAAAAATGATTTCGTCGTATCCTTCTGAGTAACTGGTTTTCATTCCAAGAATGATCTCTTCAATTTCGTATTTGTCTGTTGGATTTAGATATATGCAGTTATCAACACGATTTTTTAGAGTAAAGTGTAAATTATATAATTGATTTATTGATAACGTACTTAGTATCTGAGAACCCTTACTCAGCATGATAATATTTCCTTTGTTCTTAATCTTACTTCTAAGAATAAGATTATAAACTTCTACTGTTGTATGTTAGATTGTATTCTGTTTGTCACTCTGAACTCAGCTCTCAACGAGTTAAGTCGCTTCTGTTTCAAATAAAAAGTCGTTTTTTAAAAAGGTTGTTTTTGGTTTAATTAACATAAATGGCGCAGTCTGGGTAGGATAAGCATAACTAAACAATTACGTAAAGTGAATATTTACACGTTTTGGTTCGTTTTTACGATTTACTTGCAATCCGAACTTTGAAGTTTCACACATCAAGTTATAAGTCGACATATGTGCGCAAACGAGTGAATCTTTCTACAACATCCAAATTCAACATTCAAATTCAATAACCGATCCAGTACCACCATCAGCAGACGACAACAGGAGCCGGTAGCGTGCCCAATCCATGTAAGGAAGCATAAGAGACACCAACTACTGCAGAGTCATCAACACCGAACTAGACGTCCGATACGTGACATCTCATGTTCATCGCTTCAATATTGTAAGTACAGATTACTATTGTTGCAAAAAATCTAATTTCATTGTCAGTTAAAATGGCACAGTTAGAACAAAGATATTTGGACACAGTTCCAACATTCAATGGAAATTCAAATGATCTAGCATATTTCATTCGAATGAGCGAAGCTCTAATAAATTAATTTTACAATCGTGCGAATCCCGACGATTATGATAATTTTGTATTAATTGCAAATATTAGAAATAAAATTAAAGGAGAAGCAGCTAAAGCTATCTCACATTATTCTATAAATTCATGGAATGATATTAAAACCGCATTAATTACTACATATTCAGACAAGAGAGATTGTTATACTCTTGCTATTGAAATCACTAACCTTAAACAAGGTAATGAAAACGCTTTTGAATATTATAATAAAATGTTAGAATTATTAAATGCTCACACCGCATACGTAGAAACACAAATAGAAGCAACTTTAAGACCCTCATTTATAATATATGGTCAAAATTTAGCTGTTCGTGCATTTTTAAGAGGACTCAGAGATCCGCTACGATCTTTCCTACAAACTAGAAATCCTCAAAGTCTGAATGCAGCTTTAAAATTACTTACAAATGATTACCAATTGGAAGCATCCAGAACTTCTTCCATAAATTCCAATAAAAATCCTACACCTACCAAACCAAATAATATAAAATATTATCCCCAACGACAACAACAACCACCCAATACATACCCTCGTGCATATCCCATGCAATTACCACAGTTTAGTCAAACAAAACCAAATAACTCATTTCCTAAAGGACCTGTCAGTGTGAAATCACAAATAAAACCTACACCAATGTCTATCTCAACCAGACAAACACAGTCAAAACCAACATTTTATTCAAGGGAACTATTTAATGTAGAAAATTTAAACTCACAAGATTCATTTTCGAATAATGAATTACAACCAGAGTATGAAACTGAAATTGAACAAAATTATGAACAACAAAATTATGTTGATTATGAACATCAAATTTCTGACGAATCACAACCAGGAAATAATTCTTTTTTAGAACTAACCGACGATCAAAATTTTACGAAGTAACAAATATCGACAATCCAACACAATTACCATATTTACAATTAGATAAATATAAATGTTTAATTGATTCAGGCAGCACTAGATCTTTTATTAATCCCTCAGTAATTAAAAAATATCAGAAAGAATTTTATCTATTCAAAGAAAACTTTGTATTATCAACCGCTCACGGTATATCTAGAGGAGATAAGTTTGTGATAATTAATTTTGGCGAAATTGAATTAAAATTTTATGTTTTCGAATATCATAGTCAATTTGATTTATTAATTGGATTAGAAGATTTAAAATTATTATATGCACAATACGATATAGTAAACGATAAAATATTTTTATTAGGAGAAGAATATAAATTAAATTATTATAATAATAAATTAAAATTAAAACCAAATGAGACAAAAATTGTTAGTTATTTTATTAATGAGAAAGATTCGGAAGTATTACTAGAAAATAATAATTAAATCCATATTTTGAAATCCCTGACAGTATAGTTAAAATTAAAAATAAATGTTTAAAAGTGTCAATGAGTAATAAAACTTTAGAAGAAATTGAAATAAATAATATAGCTATGCCCAATTTTACAAAAAATTATAAGATAGTTTCACCACCACAGAAACCGATTAATTTAAACAATTTTAGAACCAGACATTTAAATAAATTTGAAAAAGTAGAATTGATAAAAATTATACAAGATTATAAAGATATATTTTATAATGAAGGTGATAAACTTACATTTACGAATAAAATCAAACATGAAATTAAAACTGTAGATGAAATCCCAGTACATAGTAAAACATATAGATACCCCAATTGATATAAACAAGAAGTACAAACACAAATTTCAAAATTACTAAAAGACGGAATTATACAACATAGCTACTCACCCTGGTCATCCCCAGTTTGGGTAATACCTAAAAAACCAGACGCTTCAGGTAAAACCAAGTATCGAATGGTTATTGATTATAGAAATTTAAATAATAAGACTATAGACGACAAATATCCTATTCCGAACATCAATGACATATTAGATAAATTAGGACGATGCAAGTATTTTACAACACTTGATCTCGCCTCCGGATTCCATCAGATAGAAGTGGAACCCAAAGACATTTCAAAAACCGCGTTTAACGTAGACGGAGGACATTACGAATTTAGACGAATGCCCTTTGGACTCAAAAATGCTGCAAGTACATTTCAACGACTAATAAATTTTGTTTTGAAAGTTTTGATTGAAACAACATGTTTAGTTTACTTAGATGATATTATTATTCTTGGAAATAGTTTAGAACAACATTTAGATAACATAAAAAAAGTATTCAAAACTTTAAGACAAGCTAATCTGAAGGTACAGTTAGATAAATCTGAATTTCTTAGAAAAGAAGTAGAATATTTAGGACACGTAGTTACACAGGATGGCGTAAAACCCAATCCAAATAAAATATTAGCTATAAAGAATTTTCCAATACCAAAGACTCAAAAAGAAATCAAATCATTTCTTGGCTTGTTAGGATATTATAGGAAATTATAAATAATTTTGCAAAAATTACGAAACCTCTCACTAAAGCATTAAAAAAAGAAGCCAGTATAGACATTAATAATGAAGAATATAAAAATAGTTTTGAAATTAGTAAAAATTTGTTAATCAATGATCCTATTCTTCAATACCCTGACTTTAATAAGGAATTTATCGTTACGACAGACGCTAGCTACTACGCTATAGGCGCAGTATTATCCCAGAATGTAAATGGAAAAGAACTTCCAGTAGCATACGCAAGTCGAACACTTAATGAACACGAAATTAATTATTCTGTAATAGAAAAAGAGCTATTAGCCATAGTTTGGGCATCTAAGTATTTCAAACCTTATATTTATGGAGTAAAATTTACTATAGTAACTGATCATAAACCTTTAACCTGGTTATTTAGTCTAAAAGAACCAAATTCAAAACTTTTAAGATGGAAATTGAGACTTTCTGAATTTGATTATAAAATAGAGTATAAAAAAGGTAAATTAAATACGAATGCAGATGCATTATCAAGAGTAAAAATTAATAACTTCGAAATTATAGAGAAAGAAGGAGACTTATTAAAAGTAAAAGATAATTTAGCCCATTGTATTAGCGCTGATAGAGAACTATGAAGAAGAATTGCAGAAAAAATAGATAAAAAGTTTAGTAGTAAAAATTATTTGTCAAAATTTAAAAAAACCAAGAGTTACAGACGTATTATTACAAAAATTACGAAATGAACACTTAATGTTTCATTTAGTGACGAAAGAAAGACATCAAGATAAACCCACATATAAAAATGTAAAAGAAACTTTACAAAATTTTAAATAGTATTTAATTAAAAATAATTTAGATACTATTTCAATTCCGAAACTTGCTTGCGGATTAGATAATCAAGGGGAAAAAGTTAAAATAATAATTCATAATGTATTCGCAGATTCAATTATTAAATTTACTGTCTATTCCTTACCAGAAAAATTAGAACAATTTGCAATTGACGATAGCAATATAGCAAACGCATCAGAATCGGACGAGACAGACCAAACATGTCACTCAGACAAAGAAAATCCCGTCTCTGGAATAAAATTTATTGAAAACTCCATCAACGTAGGTAAAAATCAGATAATATTTAATATCACAGATTTTCCAAATTTAAAAGTAAATATAACACGACATTTTGAAAAGAAAACTAGATTAGAAGTTTATCTTTCAAAAATAGAATTAACAGAAAGCATTTTAGCATTTCTAAGAGACTACTGTAAACCAAATACGAGATATTATTAGTAGAGTGTTTTCACCGTTCCTGCAGCAGCCACTTGTGGCTGCACTTGACCTTGGCTGTTTTTTAATCAAGTTATGCATGTATGGGGGTCAAGGTCGCAATGTGCATCAGGTAATGCGTCAGATACCGGTTTTGTTAATTACTTTTGAAAGTTGTTTTATTTAACGTTACGAGTTAGGATGAAATTTGATAAGTATGATTCATCATTAGGCAGATGATAGCGAGGATTATGGTATTTATAGGATTTCAATAATAATTTTAAATATATCGGTTAAGCACACATTTATTTTATTTATAACAGTAAACACTTATTTGGTAATATTACATATTCATGTTACAAATTTATAATAGCATAATTATAAATTGCTTATTTCTATTATACAGATTTGATTTTTGGTGGCCAGTTGATGTAGGATGATGCGCTGAGCGGAGTGTATTTGTTTATATTAACTTCTAAATGCCGAACAGTCTTTAAGCTCCAACCAGAATCCTTTTCCTAGAAAAATATATATTTTAGTAATTATTATATTAATATTAGAAACATAAAAATACCTCAAATTCGTGACTCTTCGTTTCAATTGTTGCTGCCAGCTCATCGTAGAGAGAAGATGCATCCATTGAAGGAGTTAACACTTGAAATTTAGTATTAAATGACTTCATTTCTTCTAAAGTGTCCTTGCCGGGCTTCGTAAATAGTCCAAATAATTCGAAATTAATCTTTATGGAGTGATGAATATTTAATTTCGCATCGATTAATTTCATAATTTTATTCTTAATATTTAAAAAAAAATTCATTATGTCCAACGAATTTGTATTCTCAATTTTATACGATGTAATTAGATTTTTAAATGCACTATCAATAATATAAACTCCAGGTTCACATTCATTGCATGCTTTACTTTTATGAGCATTGGTTTTTAGGTGCAAATTATACAACGATTTTTTCAGATAAATATTACAAACGTTACAGTACACATTTGTGGGTTCCACATTTTCACTTCTAGGACGCTTTTTTTTCGGTTCACCACTACTTGAAGCACCCTCTTATGCTTTCTTCATGTTGTTGCTGCTACATTTATGTGCGCGAGTTAAATGAGTATTTATTGATCGCGCATTGTATTTTTTACCGCAATATTGACATAAAACAAAAGTATTTTTATCACAACTGTATTTTACATGACGAGATAAACTCGATTTTAAGTTGTAAACATTATCGCATTTAGTACAGGAAAACATTTTAAAAAGAATAGATTAAAATTAATAGGTTTATAACTTAGTTTACTTTTTATTAATATATGTATTTTTAATTTATTTTGTGGTGAGCTGTGATAATATAAAAAAAAGTTGTTAGCAATATCAAATATTATATAAATAATTGTTTCTTACCTAGTAAATTATATTTTCGTGAATGTGTCTGTCTCCTTGGTACGGTTAATAATACCTCAATTTTATAAGCTTTCAATTTCATCTTATGTCAGTCCATGATATCGCGCTGGTAGAAATACCTCAAAATGCTCACAGTTGATAATAATTCTTCGGCCAAGTTTTGTACCCACCGCTCTTGCAGATGCGATTTTATACTCCTTGTCAATTTTTAAGTCTGTAATTTTTCGTAAGGTATTACCCATACCCAGACCGTTCAATTTACTCAGATTCATGATTCGTCTCTTACTGATTATATATTGTACGCACCAGCATTTATATACGAAAAGTGCATTTTCTCTATGTCACTTAAATGAGGATATATATTCAGTGTTTTAAGCAGATTAAATAAGTAACTATACAAGAACGCACGGTTTTTGTGAAAACAGAGCAATTCAATTTAAACGTATGCCTAAATCACAAATTAAACATATTAAATTAACTTTCACAATTTAATTTCTCACTTTTATTATAATAAGCCATACAATAAATTTCAAATAAAAACTCAAATACACGGAATTCAGTTTATAATTAACGGAAAAACAAGTTATTAACCTTTAAGATGATAAGAATCTGGTTTTTTAAAAATATATTAGTTACTTTATATTCATATAAAATCACATTTTATGTGAGTATTTCAGGTCAAAAGAAAAAACAAACAAAATAATAATATAATTACTACAATAATTTTTTATTTATAAAACTTTCGTTTACACTGAAGTTCATATTTTTACACATAGAACAATTTCTAATTATTGGTGAAGGTCCATCCACATGGCATCTTTGTGTTGGTAGATTATAATGCTCTACACAAGGTAATCTTTCTAATACATTGTGCTGTTTTTTAAATTTTAATGGTAAATTCATCCATATCCGCTGCAAAGCGACTCCCTCAAACATGTTTAATATTGTGATGAATTTTTCTTCGGAAATATTATTACAGATGTATAAAATAGGTAGAAACTTTCCAGTAATATCATTTATTGCACAACAGTCCAAATTATTTTTTATTATTGACACATACTCTTTGTATTGTAATTCATTTATTACATTAATATTATGTGCAATAGAGATCAGTTCATTTGCTATTACTTGTTCAGCCATAATATATTGATATTATTTATAATGACGTGTTTGTTTAACGTTCAAAATAACAATAAATTCAGGTTGTGTGTTGAATGTGTATATGTAGGAGTTTAAACTTACAGTTATTATAGACATAAAAAAGTTATTATTCTATTATATCTTTTTTATCAACATAAGAATTAAATGTTTTATCAAATCCTAGCCACTTTACATAATATTTATTTCCTTTCTTGCGTAGAATTTTTTCCACTAAATATAAACCAGGATATTTTGTTTTACTAATTTCAAACTCGTAAAATCCTCCAGCAATATCTTGACCTGTCTCATCTTGCAATTTATATGTAACGGGCGAGGTGGATTGAATTTTTCTAATTTGAAATATCTCCGTTGTCCAGTTTGGAGTATAATTTTTATTAAAAATCGTCTTATATTTACTTATACGTACATAATCGTTAACTTTATATTTAGAAGAATGCGTAGTTTTAATGCTATTATATACTGTGTCGAGCAATTTCTTCTCGTTTTTAACGTTTACATCAATCGGTCTCATACCTATAGTTGAATGTTTTGTGTTATTATATTTTTCAACCAATCTATCCATATTGTTCATTAGGTTTTGAAAGTCCACGTTATAAAACTCTTTTCCATTATCAGTTTGCAAATTTCGAGGAATAATAGTATCACCATGAAAGATTTTACTCATTCCTGCCGTTACATCTTTGCCCGATTTTGATTTAATTGGTATGGCCCAAGCTCTTTTCGAGAAAGCATTAATAACAGTTAGAATATATTTGTATCCTTTGTTCTCCTTAGCGTATGGTATCATTTCAACAAGATCCGCCTGATAAAGATCTCTTAATCCCTTTATAACAACATGTCTGCGTGGAAAGTTACGACGTGCAGGTTTGTGTAATTCATTCACAATATCTTTTTTACTCATTTTATTAGCTTGGTTGCTAGAATTATTTCCACATAGAGTTTTTGTGGCTATTTTTTACCTTTTATTGGTGTAAAACTTAATTTGTCGTTTACAGCGACAGCTCGACCGATCAAAGAAACCGGTTTATTATTCACTTTTGTTTCAATTAACGTTCGCTCCGCACCATATCGAACTGCTTGAATCGTTGCGTTACAAGGAAATATGTAGAACGATTTCGAATCCGCATTCTCTATGTTACATGTCGTGTCACCCTCAAAATTTAGTAATAAATTTAGCATGAGTAAACTGTGATTCGCTTTTAATATGTCATCAAACTGATTTTTTAACACAAACTCTTTTTGATTAAAGAAATATTCAGCATGCTGCTTCAAATCTGCTTCTAATTTCTCCAACTTGCGTGAAACATACCCCAAATTTACGGCATCATTTTGATGTATAGGTTGATCTATGATTCCAGTGACGCGACTTCCTCTCGCATTGTATACACCATCGTGCTCTATAAGCGCTTTATTGCTTACATTGGTAAATACTTTTCTTGCTATACGGTTATGTGTGTATTTGCTAATGTGACGTCCAAACTTATCAACAACCATTCTCTTAATAATTGTATATCATTTCATTGTAGTATATTTATATAATAATTTCAGCTTGACGTAAAGCTTCCTCAATTTGAAATATTTCATCTTCATGTCCCGTATGTCCTGCGAATTTAGAGGCTAATAATAGTTTCAGTCGCTTCAGGAGCTTATTGGGATTATGCCAGTATACGTACTGAGTCCGTTTGTTTGTCACATTTAATTCAGACTGTAAACCCTTTCCGGCTTTATATTTTGAAAGTGATTTGGATCTTGTTCTAGGTTTTACATATGGCACTATATCTCTTATAATATTTTTATATTTCCAACTATTATTCATTCTAATGGCCCCCAATCTATTGAAATGTTTGCGATGAGCGTTCGTTTTTTGCACAATATCTAAATAAGTCCTTTTATCGGCCTCATTAAATATTTTACTATCACGCATTTTTTGTGTTAAAAGCTCATATAGCCCAGGAGTACCATCATACCACTCACCGCCAATGTTTATATCATTATTTTCAATTTCAACCAATTGATCGCCCATCATAAAAGTTTTTCCATCTTCTACTACTCTAATTCCATAAATATTATCAATGTCTGAACTGTCAATTGCATACATCGCCATATATTTTCCAGCTATGTTTCCTAATATTTCTTGTGAAGACACTTCTAATTCGTTTAAACCACCTTCGGTTTGAATTTGCTGCTTTATTAATAATTTTGGGATCAATGATGGTGGTTCAGAAATAAATTCTTCTGTTGGAAATTCTTCGTTTCTGCTTTGCCGCCATGCTTGTATTGGCGTTGATGTTGTTGCCGTTTCGCTTTGTTTTGCTGCATATGGATTAATTTTTTTAATCTTTTTTATCACAGGTGTTGTAAAAATTTCTGCTTCGTCTTCTTCTTCTTGTTCTTCTTCTTCTGCTTCTCTTTCATATTTAGCTTCCGTTTTAATGGGCAATATATTACCTTCTTTATTTATTTTCATTAATGTTTCAGATAGATTAGTCAATGGCCTAACAATTGGTTTGAATGTTTCACTTAATAAATGTTCGGTTTCATATCTTCCACGTTTAAGATCCATAAGTTTATTTTTTATTATTTCTCTTGTCTTCACTATATCTCGCAATGTGATAGTCTGACTCGTCGTCATCCTCTTCAAGTTGAGAATAAGAATGCTGCTATCAAATTATAGGTATAACTATTTATATACTTTTTAAAAATTTATCGAAGCCTTTTCTGTAGCGTCCATTATGAAAATCATTATCCCTGTTAATAACAACGAATCCATATTTTGTATTCCAACACTCTGTGCATAACGCTTTAAAATCAGTAAATGTCATGTCTGTATTTACGGGATCATTATATACGTGATGCAAATTTAAATCGTCTTGTTTAAAAAGAATCAAGAAATTGGCATTGTCACGTATAAGATGTTTCGTTACACGGGTATATGTTTGAATAAGGCAAAATGCATCAATTTCTTTATGTCTGCCCATACTAAAATAATCTCGCATACAGTCTTGAGGATCGCACACAATATCGTCGAATATAAAAATTGAATTTGGTTTTGCACTAGTCGGTGGAGTAATATTTGTATTATCAGAGTATTGAAAGTAACCTATATCTTGAATTGGCATTAAAATTTCTTGTAATAACCAATATTTATCTTGATACAACGATTTTGAATATACATAAACATTTTCAAATCTTAACCCATTTTGATTTGTAAGTAAAGTTATCATTAAATTGGTTTTTCCACAATTTGATGGACCGCAAATAATACAACGCATATTATTGGGAAAGAGTTCGCCATGTTTACTAAAACTTGTTTGCTTGTGGTCAAAATTATTCACTTCTAAGATGCACTTCTGTGTTTCAAACTTCATCTCACAAATATTTATGTGATGAATAAATAATGTGCACGTCTATTTATGGTTTCAGTGTTGCTTGAACTGCAATCATTAAAGCATTATATAGTATGGAGCAGCAGCAGCAGCAGCAGCAGCAGCAGCAACAGCAACAGCAAAAGCAACGAAGAGAAAAAGTTAAAAAAGTAGAATACTTCGAGCGGCTATAAGAAATGCCAGAGAGGCTGCATTAAAACAAGCATCGTACGCAGATAAAAATAATATTATAAGTGCTGCTTTGAAAGCTGCCCAACAAACTGTTAAAAAACGTCGTAATGGCGGCGACAATGATTCTCTTACATCTCCGAGAGTGATACCTATTCCTAAAACTGGAGGATTTTTACCCTTTCTTATTCCATTATTTGCTGGATTATCAGCAGTTGGAGGTTTAGCCGGAGGTGCTGCAGGAATAGCGAAAGCTGTTAATGATGCGTCAAGCGCAAAACAACAGTTGCTTGAAGCCCAAAGACATAATAAATCAATGGAAGCAATCGCACTTGGAAAGCGTGGCGATGGATTATACTTAAAACCATATCGGAAAGGATTAGGGTTATTTCTTAAACCGCCGCCGCAATCAAAAAACTTCCGTTGAGAGTGTTGACTGATATAGATCTGAAAAAGTTTGTAAACAATGTGCCATACTTTCGCGGAATCTATATGCGTAACGCTCTTCCAAAATCAGGACCGCTCATTAATGAATCAGCTATTGTAAATCTTGATGATAAAAATGGCCCCGGTACACACTGGGTATGTTACAAAAAACGAGGTAAATTAGTTCATTATTTTGATGGCTTTGGAAATCTGAAGCCGCCAAACGAGTTACTTAATTATTTTGGCGATAAAGGCAAGGTTAAATACAACTATCACAGACATCAAAAATTTAATTCATAAGAATGCGGTCATCTGTGCGTAAAATTCTTAACAAATACTACAACGTAAATGGTAGTTCAGTCATAATGTCGTTAACCTTCACATTAACAGGTTCAGAATCGGTGTTAAATGCAGATTATTCACCACCATTAGATGTTATAAATGGTGATTGGGTTATTGGTTTGGTTGATTTTTAGTGTTACAATTCTATTCCAAATATAGTAGAGGGTAAAAATAAACTATATTATTACAATAAGAATAAACTTGAGCATATTAGCAGTCCTGAGGGATCATACGAAATTGATGATTTATGTGATTATATACGTTCGCTGACGCATGATCCAAATTACCACGGACCTCATCGGAATGGAAAGGTGAACTTTGAGTTTCTATTACGTCCGAATACCAATACTTTAAAATGTGAAATTTTATGTTCGCAAAAAATCGATTTTACACATGATGATAGTATTGGTTCATTATTGGGATTTACTAAACGAACTCTTGAACCTAACATATTACATGAATCCGTTTTACCTGTAAACATTTTAAAAGTAAATAGCATACAAATTGAATGTAACATTTCTTCAGGTTCATATCAAAACAATTATCTTGTACATATATTGCACGTTTTTTTCCCAACAGCCCCACCTGGCTATAAAATAATTGAAGTACCGACGAATGTCATTTACTTACCTGTGAGCGTTGGCCTAATCAACAACATAACAGTGAAAATTGTCGATGAACAGAGTGATATTATAAATTTTCGCGGGGAAACTATTATAGTTAGGCTCCACTTAAAAAGAATCAATGGGGATTAATTTTAGTAATAAAAGAATAGCAACTACTAAATTCCACATCACTAAGGTGCCGTTCAGCAAGAGATTAACAACAAAAAATATCAAATTTCTTCAATCGCAAGGCTATCATTTAAAAGTAAAATGAGTGAATCAATTTTGAACATTGATGATGAAGTATTATTTGACGAATCAATAATTGCCAAGGAAATACATACACATCAACCTTACATATCGTCTACGCTCAACAACAACGATGAAATTCGAATTCCAATACAGAAACAGGATATCCTCACGGAACCCAGTGACAGTGACATCGTGATCGAGGGTAAATTGTTAAAAAAGGATGGAACAAAACTACCAGCTGCATCAAAATTTACAACAAACGGTATACTACATTTATTTGACGAAATACGTTATGAATTAAACGGCATTGAAATTGATAAATGTAAAAATGTCGGCATTACAACCACAATGAAAGGTTATGTTTCATTAAATGCAGCACAAAGTGGAAAGCTTGAGAATGCTGGGTGGAATCCCCAGTTTGTGACTGATGATGAAGCAAGATTTAATGTGGTAATACCTTTAAATATGATTCTTGGCATTGCAGAACTTTATGGGAGAGTTCTGTTGAATATTAAACATGAACTTGTTCTCATAAGGTCAAAAGTCGATTCCAACTCATATGTTAGCGGTGAGGAACTTAAAATAAATATTTCAAAAATTTCTTGGCGTATGCCGTATATTTTTGTTTCTGATAAGGAAAAACTTCGATTCCTTAAACGACAAGAAAAAAATAAGCCTGTTCTCATGGCGTTCCGTTCATGGGAGCTTTGTGAATATCCAGTTCTACCAATAGCACAAAAACAAACGTGGAGTATTAAAACATCGTCACAGATGGAGAAACCGCGATTTATAATTTTAGCCTTCCAGACTAACCGTAAAAACCAACATGGGAAAAATGCAAGTGAATTTGACCATTGTGATATCTCTAATGTTAAACTCTTCTTGAATTCACAAAGTTATCCTTATGAAAATTTAAATTTAAATATTAAAAACAATAATTTCGCAATGCTCTACGAAATGTATGCCAAGTTTAAAAAAATATATTACAAAGAAGATAAACTAGAACCACTCTTAAATAAAAATGATTTTAAAACAAAAGCTCCACTCGTATTTTTGGACTGTTCAAACCAAATAGAAACACTTCGAAATGCTCCTGTAGATGTGCGTCTAGAATTTGAATCAAATGAAAACTTTCCTGCAAGCACTACTGCTTATTGCCTCCTTATTCACGATCGCATTGTTGAGTATAATCCCACAACAAGCGCGGTTAAAAAACTTGTTTAACAGATTGCAGATTTAGTTAAACGATGGAACTCATTGTGGATATACAGGGTTTCAATGGTAACGATAGTGAATTAATTCCAAAGGAAATAGCCATAACATCAAAAAATGGTGATAAAATACAACATTATATGCTGAAACCTCCGTTTCCTTGGAAGCGTTTAAACAAGGCACGCAAGAAAGAACCGCAGTGGTTATTAAATCATTATCACGGATTATATTGGAATTCTGGCAGTAGTGAGTTTAAAGAAACGGTTGCTAGTGTGAAACGTATTTTGGTTTCAGCGTCGCAAATTTACGTGAAAGGAGTAAAAAAGAAGATATATTTAGAGAATCAATTAAAATTGGTAGGCGCGGTGGCCGAGCGTGTTAAGGCACATCTCTTAGCATACTGTGACGTCACCCGAACCAAGGTTTGTCGGTTCGAATCCGCCTGCCGACAATGTGTGATTTGTCGTAAAATATAAAAATACAGTTTCATGTATTTATCACACTAGGGCGCTATAAGCTAGTCACTTATACGCCTTAAATAATCTGACTAAAGAAACCGGCAGTACGGCAGTGTTAAAACTGCGGCTCGGTGTGCCCGGCCCCTATGTTCCGACATTGGAATTATGGGACTCATTATTATTATAATTAAAATTGAGTGTGCCTGTAATTGATTTAGTGCAGTATCCATCGTTGAAAAACGCAAATTTAATACATTTTTCCTGCTTTGACCATTCTGCACCGTTTCTGTGTGCACTAAGAAACGTGTGTGTTATTAGAAACTGGTTGAGTATTCTCTTTTCAAACAATGAATAACTCTGTACAAGCTATAAAATAAATAAAGAAAAATAGTATATAATTAATCTGTTTTTTTATTGTTCATATCATTATACATTTTCTTTCCTTTATAAATAAACAACAACTCCTTAAATGCTAAAACATTCATATTCATATCCTTATCCAACACAACTTCAATACATTTATAGTCATCAATATTTGGATTTAATGTGGTATAATCATGAGCTAAAGATAGAATTTTTTCATAATATTCTTTAAAATTTAAATTTTTCAGCATATGCAGTTTGTGAATAAATACATCGAATATGTTAAACATTGTTTGTGCAGATAAAGCGTCCATAACAAATGTATACTCATTATGATACCAGGAGAGAGTTAATAATTTTTTCCCATTTACATTATTCAGCACTATACCAATATCATACGGTAAATTTTGATACATCATTTCAGAACCATTTTGTAGATAATTTAAAATTACATCTTTATACGTCAAAAATTCTTCCAACTGCAACATATCAAACTGAATGCCAGCGTTGTCTGGTTTACTACTTGTAAATTTCATTACAAGTGTAAAGTTTCTAATTACACTTAAACCAACAGAAATTCACTTAGTATTTTTCTAATTTAAACTGTAATTAGTGAATAATAAAAGAAAATCTTCTTTATACGCTGATTCTGTGCGTTTATCAATAAAATCAAATTTAAAATCTTGTTCAGTGAACGCACCAATGTCGAGTGTAGCTGGCACCAGGTCTGTGGGCACTTCAACAACAACATTGTTTCGTAAGTTGTGTTTTCGTGACATGTTCATCTAAAACAAATAAATAAAAATAATAAATATATAACTACATATAAAATATATACACGCATACTGGTGGTATCAGTATCTATATAGCTATGTTGGGCGTCGTCGGCGAACGTGGTGTACCACACACAGAAAACAGTTCAATACTATGTTCACATTTTAATATTTATCGTGTATTTATTCATTTTCATGACGCATTGTAATTGGTTAAAATAACGTTAATTCTTATTGGTTAATAATAAACAATTTCTTCCAATAAAATATGATATATTTCGTAACGTTAAACAAAACAACATTCAAAAGTAATTAACAAAACCAGTATCTGACGCATTACCTGATGCACATTGCGACCTTGACCCCCATACATGCATAACTTGATTAAAAAACAGCCAAGGTCAAGTGCAGCCACAAGTGGCTGCTGCAGGAACGGTGAAAACACTCTACTATTATTGTATATTCAATGATAATTTGTACCCAAATGTAAATGACACCCTACAAAAATACTTCTTACACAAAAGTATAGAATTAATCAGCTGTAAAAATAAATTAGATGACGTGGCTACACAAGAACAACAGATAGAGATAATGAAAATGTTTCACGAAAGTAAAACAAATCATCGAGGCATCTCTGAAACTATAAAAAGAATTAAAGAAAGATATTATTGGCCTAACCTCCATTACTCAGTACAAAATTATATTAATACTTGCGACATTTGCCTTCAAAGCAAATACGAAAGAAATCCAATTCAATTAAATCTACGAATAACACCAACAAGTAGTAAACCATTAGAAATAATACATATGGATGTAATGTCCTTGGAAAGGAAAAAGTATTTAACTATAATAGATAGTTTTTAAAAATTTGCACAGGCCTATGAATTACAAAATATGACTTCAATTGAAATCGCGAATAAATTATTAAAGTTCATATCGCAATACGTCACGCCAGATAAGATAATTTGTGATAACGGGAAGGAATTTAACAATGCAGTTCTCAAAGAGTTTTTAGCTCTACATAAAATTAATATTCATTTTATAAGTTTAGATAATCCAAATTCGAATGGACAGATAGAACGTTTTCATTCAACTTTAGTTGAACATTTAAGATTGTTAAATTTGCAAAAAAAATATAAAGGTACAGATTTAAATGAAAGAGTAAATTACGCGATAATTAGGATACAATAATACAATACATTCGTCAACAAACTACAAACCAGTTGACATACTATTCGGTCATTTTAAAACTAATGATATTAACTTAGATATTGAAAAACATCTTAGTCAAAATTACGTTCAAACCCATAAAGATAGAATGCAAATAGTTTATAAAGATATAAAACAAACATTAGGAAACAAAAAAGAGAACATCGCAGAAAAATAAAGATAAAATAACAACAAAGACAAAATTGGTTATTTAAATTGCTATTGCGTAGCTTTCCCTTTTTCGGTAGATGGCATGACCAGTTCCACAAAACTTCTCATGTCATCTTACTAGTTTGTTAGAGATCTTATTCTCTGCTGGCACAGTTCTTCGTCACCAGCTTCTTCACATGAACTTTGTTCTAGGCGAAGAAGTGAGTTATACCATACTGATGAGCTCTAATAAGAGCGAAACGCGTCTATGGTTACTTACTGAACTGTGCTGGCCAGCCTCTGACGATGCCCTCATAAGGTGACTTGGAGGCTGAATTTTGTGAAACATAGCCAAGTGTTTACTTTATATTTTTA
This sequence comes from Pterostichus niger, assembly GCA_947425015.1. NCBI lineage: Eukaryota > Metazoa > Arthropoda > Insecta > Coleoptera > Carabidae > Pterostichus > Pterostichus niger. The sequence continues at coordinate 11,564,259 of OX380347.1, forward strand.
TTAAAGATAAAATTGAAATTATTCCTGAAATATCAGATCAAGTTAGAATTAAACAAAATATAAAACATTCAGGTAAAATAACTAAACCTAAATATGTTCCACACACCGTAGCAAAATTACAACCACAATTCGGAACTTTAATGACCACAAAAGATAAGAAATATAAAATCTCAAAGATAAAAAGACCAAGAAAGGTAACCAAAGAAACTGTTGTTTCAGATTCGTCCTGCTCGGATCAGGAACAGCTACCGAATACTTGACTGACATAACACACAACCCTGGCGCACTAATTAATAACCTAGGTAAAGCCAAAATCCATCTAAATAGACATATAATTCATTTCACTTACAACTTTGAAAACTTGTATGAATAATAACTCAGTTTAAATAAACAAACTGAATTAGTAAAAGCAGAGATCAGTAAAACTAACAGCAAAGAAACACTTCGAGAATTTAATAATCATTTTAAGATAATAGACTATTATCAAAAAGATATAGGTACGAAATTTCAAAATTTAGAAATAAAACCAAATAATAGAATAAAAAGGGGATTAATAAACGGTATAGGCACAATTATAAAAAGTATCTCCGGAAACTTAGATAATGAAGACGCGGAAAAATATGATAAATTAATTAAAAATTTAAAAGAGAATCAACAAATAATAGAAAAAAATGTTTTAGAAAATTATAATACTAATACACAAATGATTAAACAATTTAATGAAACAATAGATAACGTTCAACATAATCAGTTAATCCTGAAATCTAGAATCCTTAATATGCAGTCCTTTTTAACCAAAGAAGCTACTTTAATTGATCATTTGTTTGTAAAAGAAGTAATGAATCAGATTATTCATTTATATAAAATTATTCAAAATACTTTAAATAATATAATGATTTCTCTTAGTTTCTGTAATATGGGACAATTACATGAAAGTATAATACCTCAAAATTTGTTGAAAGAAAATATTTTTAACATAAATAGACATAAAGAGTTTGAGTTTCCAGATGAATTGAATTTTAATGAAATGAAACAATTAATTTCAACTTATTGCAAATTAGAAAATTATGAAATAGATTATTTAATCTTAGTGCCATTATACCTTGACCAGGAGTTAGAATTGCTTCAGTACACTCCTGTACCAACTGTTCAACATGGTGAAGTGTTAACAATATTTCGAAATGAACATCTACTGTTAAAAGAAAGTGACAAGTTGTATTTAGTGCAAGGTGATTGTAAGAAAATAAATAAACAATATTTCTGCAACCACGTAAACAATGAAGTTATTATTAAAACTGATTGTGATTATCAAGTTATATTTAATCTAGATATCACTAATTGTAATTATATTAAAATAAGTAATAATATAATTAATTTGTTCGAAATAAGTAATACTAATCAATTTATATTATGTTATTGGAATAATGAAAAAATAAATATAAAGTGTAAAAACGAACATGAGGAATATAAAAATTTAAAAGGAATATTTTTATTAAGAAATGATGAATGTAAAATAAATAATAAACAGTTGATAAATAATGTTGTTAGTGGAGAACCAATAATAGTTTCTGATTATAAATTTAATATTAGTCAAAATAGAAAGTTAAATTCTGAAATAGAATTACAAAATATAAAAGAAATGAAAATAGTTCGTCATATGTTAGAACCTGTAAAGGAAATTCCTCATATAAATAATCATAATATTGTAAAGTATGTTATGATAGTAATAATTATTATTATATTAATTTTAATATTACTTAGAATAAAGATTAACAACTGTAAGTTGAATAAAAGAAATTTAGTAAGCATTCCCCTGCAAGAATTGAATCTTCCAGGTGACGCTCACATCTAATAGGGGAGGAATTATATAATTGATTTATTGATAACGTACTTAGTATCTGAGAACCCTTACTCAGCATGATAATATTTCCTTTGTTCTTAATCTTACTTCTAAGAATAAGATTATAAACTTCTACTGTTGTATGTTAGATTGTATTCTGTTTGTCACTCTGAACTCAGCTCTCAACGAGTTAAGTCGCTTCTGTTTCAAATAAAAAGTCGTTTTTTAAAAAGGTTGTTTTTGGTTTAATTAACATAAATTGTACATTATTTGTTACTCCATTGAAGTTAATACTATTTAGAAAATATTCATTAAATATGTTAACTATTTTGAGCGGATCATTAGTATCTGGTACATCAGGATCAGATAGGGTAATGTTTTTATAAATTTGAGGTTTCGTAGCATTGCTGTTTTGTTTGATTACAGACCAAGTGGTTTTAATTTTATTGTCAGATGTTATGAATTTGTTTTTTAAATGTAGTTTTTTTGCCTGCGTTACAACTTTTTTTAATATTTTACAATAATTTTTAGTATAAGTTTTAAGTTCATTATTTGTATTATTTAATTTACACATCTGTAACAGTTGACGTTTGCGTTTGCAACTATTTCGAATACCTTTTGTTATCCAAACGTTACTGTTTGAATTATGTATCCTGGTTTTCTGTACTGGGAAAATTATATTAAATAGATAGGAGATTATATTTGCAAATATTACAAATGTATTGTTCAACGATATATTTGTATTTAGTTGTGACCATGTTTCAGTTCTTAATTGTACATTAAATTTGTTAATGTTATTTACATTGATGATGCGTTTAAGTGTAAACATATTGCTATCATTGTTATGATTTGACGGTAGTATACTGATAAGACCTTCATGATCCGACAGTGAATTATTTAATATTTCTTCATTTGAGAGTAGATTACTGCTCAAAATAATATTGTCAATGCAAGTAGCTGAAGTAGAAGTTAATCTGGTCGGTTGGTTGATTTTGAGTTCTAATTCAAATGATGTTAGCAGCGACCTTAATCTTCTTGCTTCTGGAGAATTAATTATTGTGTTTATATTAATATCACCGGCAATAATAAAAAATGCACTTGTAGTGTAAAATTTGTTAAGTAATGCTTCAATTCCGCGGAAAAATATTTCGAGATCACCATAAGGAGTAAGGTATAAGCAGATAATTATAAGAAATGACTTTTTAAGAGGAATTTTGATTGCTGAATATTCAAAATGTTTCTCTTGAATCAATTGTTCATGGTCATCTGCATGGACATACGGTATGTTATCAAGGACATAAATGGATGTACCTCCATGCAGATTGTTTTTTCAACAAAAATATGCTGCTAAAGAATAATTTGGAATAACTGTAGAGTTTATTTCTTCAGGTAATAACCAATGTTCACAAAAACATAGAATGTTTGGTTTGTGTTCTAAATCGTATATAAACGCACTTATGTCTATAATTTTATTACGAATAGACTGATTGTTTTGGTAGAATAGTGTAACATCAAACAGAAAATTACTGTTGCTTGATAGTTGCTGTGCGTGAATGTTGTTATTTTGAGATTCAATTTTTATATTTGTGGGAACACCTCTCAAATATTTGATAGTAATATCGAGTTCACCGCCAGCTTTTCTTCGCTGTAATTCCGATTTTAAGTTATTGAAATATTCTCGTTGCATTGGGGTGTTATCAGAAGATATTTTTTTTGCTAGATTGGGAACCTTTTTCTTATTTCGTTTAACAGAAATAGCATCAGCTGTATTAGAAAAAATAACTTTGAGAGGACGTATTCTATTAGCATTCTTCACTCTACCAATTCTAAATATCTTAAATTCAGGGTTTGTGTTAGTTATTTGTTGTATAATATTTGCAGCTTGCTCCTTATCATGGGTCTTACATTCAACCGTGTTAGTTGAGGAACATTCTTCGATATTATACATTATTATGTTGTTTGCTCGTTTTTGTCTTTCGATTACTTCATAAATTATTTTGTCGTTTTCTTCATGTGATGCTGCATTTAATTTTGATCTTATTTCACCAATTTATTCTTGCAAATTAGAAATTTTAGTACAAAGTTGTTGAATTAGTGAGTACTGGTCTTTAGTATCTTTGCATTTGTCATAATAGAATTTGAGTAATCTGTTTTTAACTTGTAAAATGCATTGTATTTCAGTGCGTGATAAATTAGAGCACGTAGTATGTAAGAGATTTATGCATTCATCGCACTTCAAAATCTCTTTGTCTCTTATTTTGAGAGTGCAGTGTACGCAGAAAGATGGCATTGTCAGTATGCAAACACGTTTGATTTAAAACTTCGGTAATTAAATTATTATTAGAAATATTATTAGTTTACTCTGTTCAAGGTTTAGCACAGCGAGAAACGTCAAGATATTTATTTGGCTTTAATGAAGACTCACTATGTGGAACGATTTACAAAAGTTAGTTTAAAATTACTCACAATCAGAACCAAATAGTTGCGGCAACAACAGTTCACTCAGAAGTTAACAACGTTGTACACACAACTTTACGAAAATTATTCATAAATATCACTCAAATCACTATAAATTTTATACAAAGCGAGGAGCACAAGATTTTAAGACTACTATGTTTGAACATCATGAGTACAAGTATAACGAGCAATATTGAATTATTGCGAGCTCTACATAAACTGAAACCTAAATATAGGTTAGCATTATTAAAAAGCAATGATTGTAATTCAGTTAAATGTATCTGCGAATGTGTATATAATATTTTACATGGTCAAATTTGTCTCAATAGAAAACAACAGCCGAAGTTAAAAAGACATAAAAACGTTTTAAGAAAACTTACGAAACGCGGTAAAAACTGAAAACAGAAGAAACGCGTATTAGTACAATCCGGTGGAGCATTTTTACCATTTTTGTTGGCACCACTTATAAGAGGAGTCTTAAGTAGTTTAATTAAAAATTAAAAATGGATAATATTTAAAAAATGGTATTACTATCTTCTGAAAATTTAAATCGTATACGTAACAATGACAAACAAGATATATCTAGCCAACTTGATAACGATATGAAAAATACTTTAAATTCAAATTTGCCCGTATATGAAAAATGGAGTCTGTATCAGGAAATTTTACAACGATATTTACACTTTCAAAAACAATCTCGAGAACCTATAAAAATACCCATTGAAAATGATTTTAGTACAGAACCCAAGTTATTTGCGGAGAAACCGGACGACATAGAATATATAATTAATGTTATTCCTAAATCGCATCAAAACAAAGCGCGTTTATGAATTCCAAAACTGAAATTAAATAATGACATTATTAGCTGGGACGAGAAGGGTATTGTTACTATATATTTATATTTGCAAATACCTAATTCGAATATATCAGATTTAGTTGGAGATATTGTAAGGTATCGTACACATATCAATCCCGTGGGCTGGGAAGATTTTGCGCGAGCATTAAAAACTATTAACGTGCCTCTAGAATTAATTATAACCCGCAAAGAAGAAAAGCTATTGAGTATATACCTCCTAAATTGAAAGGTGACACGGAATTTAACAAAATTAAGAAGTGGAAACGACTTACGTTTTAATTATGAATAAGAAGCTGGGTAAAATTTATTTCGATCCCTCACATCCCGCTGGTTGTTCTGGAGCTAGTAATCTAATTAATTCTGTAAAAGGTTAATATGCTAATAATAAAATACAAAAATGGCTTAGCTCACAAAATGCATATACATTACATAAGTCTATTGGAAAACATTTTCCAAGAAACAGGTACAAAAATTCCAACATAAACGACCTTATTCAAGCAGAATAGAATGACATGAGAAAGTTAAGCCGTTATAACAAAAGTTACAAATATATTTTGACCGTAATCGACGTGTTTAGCAGGTACGCTTGGACGATTCCTTTAAAAGATAAAAAGCCAACATCGGTAATTGAAGCATTTAAAAACATATTTAGTGAACGGAAGCCGGTGTCTTTACAGACTGATAAGGGATCAGAATTTATTGACAAATCAGTAAAAGTATTTTTACGAAATAATGATATTAGATTTTATGTAACTCATAATCAGGAGACAAAGGCATACTTTATAGAAAGATATGTATAATAGAACGTTAAAGTCTAGAAAGTTTCGTTATTTTACTTATAAAAATACCTACAGATATATTACAAGATCTTGTCTCCGCTTATAATAACAATAAACATCGCTCAATAAAAATAGCACCCTCTGAAATAAATGAAAGTAATATGTTACAAGTATGGAGGAATCAGTACGGCTGCAAACAAAATGTAAAAAGATCCGTAGTAAAATTTAAATTCGGAGATACAGGGCGAATATCGAAATATAAACATATATTTGCAAAAGGTTACGAATCTAATTGGAGTGAAGAATTATTTAAAATTTGTGGTATTAAAACAAGAAATCCTGTTTCCTGTAAATCCTGTAATAGAATTAAATAACGTAATAATAGAGGGCACTTTCTACGAATATGGATTACAACATGTACATGTGACGGCGGATACAACTTATAAAATAGATAAAATAGTAGCATCAAAAGGTTCGGGCAATAGAAAGAAATTACTCATCAAGTGGAAAGGTTACAGTTGACAGTTTAGTTCTTGGATACTTGCAAACCGTATTAGTTTATTGAAAAATTATTGACAAAGAGTTTATAGTTCTATGCAATATTTCCCTGATAATAAAACTACACGATTTACAACTCAGTTACCTCAAAATATAAAGTTAGATAGATGTTGGAAAGTGTCTTTAGCTGAAATTATTTACTCATGTTCTATTTATAATATTAACGAACGTGAAAATAGAGTTTTCATTATGACTGAGAAAGAGAATACAGCAGACAAGAGCATTATAATAATAAATATGTTTTCGGATCGAATAAAATAATATCGTATGCGCAGCCACACTTTGTTCCCGTTTTATAATTATTGAAATAGATATTATATGTAATAATGGCTTTGCAGTACCATTCCAATTTGGACCGTTATGCATCAAACTACATTTTAAAAGGTGTACAATTTGAAAACTTGTCCGTATCAGGAATATTATAATTTACAGGCCGGAAGTGGCATAGGGACAGTATTTAAAGGAAGTCAATATCAAAAAGGTCACGGTATAGAAAGTTTTTTTTAGTGGGCTATTTAGAAGCATTATGCCTTTAATTTAAAAAAGTGTTGGAGCAGTTGGCAAACAAGCGCTTAATATTGGAGTACAATTTTTAGGAGATTTAATTGAAAATCGACCAGTAAAAGAATCATTCAGACAACGTATATCAGAGGCAGGAGTTAATTTAAAACATACAGCTGAAAATAATATTGATAAATTAATGAGCGGTTCCGCCTATACAAAGAAACGGGTAAATAAGAGATATGTTCATTCTAAAAGTACACCTTCTAGAGTAAAGAACAAGAAGCAATCCCGAGTGATAGATATATTTGATTAAAATGGCATTTTTACATACTCAATCTTTTGAATGTGTTAAAACAGAATTAGATTTATTCGCTCTACCACCAACACAGACAAGTATTGAAAATGGTCAATGGGTTAATTACAAACCGTTATCATCCATCACTTAAGATGGCCCCATAGAGTTTGTCATACCAGATCATGGAGAAGCATAGTTAGATCTATCACAGAATATGTTATATTTAAATGCGAAAATCTCTAAAGCTGGCGACACAGCATTAATTGAAACCGATAATGTGGGACCTGTTCATCATTCAATTTTTAGTCAGATTAATATATATATATATATATATATATATATATATATATATATATATATATATATATATATATATATATATATATATATATATATCAATCAATCTGAAAATCGAAAACTTGTATCTCTGCCATACAATACTTACCCGTATAGCGCATATATTGAAACTCTATTAAACTATGGTAAAGATGCTAAAAACTCTCACCTAACTACATCTCTTTGGTATTCTGACAATCCGAGGAAAATGAATAATACAGATGCAGGCGGAAATTCTGGATACCTTGCTCGTCTAAAATTTATTGAAAAAAGTAAAACCGTTGATATGATCGGACACCCACTTGCGGTTATATTTAATCAAGAATTTTTTTTAATAAACGGTGTTGAAATGCGAGTTAGACTAGCACGTTCCCGTGATAGTTTCCATTTAATTTCAAGCGGAGCAGGTTATAAAGTTCAAATACACGAAGCCACATTACTTGTTCGTCGCGTTAAATTAAATCCCAGTATTTTACTTGCTCATAACAAAGCTTTGGAAATAAATACCGCGAATAATCCTGTCACAAGAGCTGAAGTTACAGCAATTACTATTCACGCGGAGGTCCAAGGAAAATCATTAGATAACATATTCTTGGATCAACTTCCGAAAAGATGTATAATTGGTTTTGTATCTAATAAAGCATTCAATAGCGAATACAAAAGTAACCCCTTTAATTTTAAAAAAATTCGACATATATTAGTTATCTTTATGTGTAAATGGACAAAAATTACCAGCAAAACCACTTCAACCGTCATTTGGAGACAAAACTAACTAGCTACATTAAAATGTACAATACATTATTCTTGGGCACAGGTATACATTTTTCGAACAATGGAAATGGAATATGCAGTGAAAGTTATCCCCGAGGATATCATTACTGAGACGTTAACAGAGGTGGACGGTTTGTGACCTTCTGCAGTTAATTGCTGATTTCTGTGGTTTTTGGTTAGTCATATTGCTTCAATTTCATATCAAACTGCGTATTTTTGCTTTTTTTAAATGATGGTGGTAGTGTTATCTTCATAACTTTCTTCTGGGGTGAGTTATTCTTAAAAATATAACTTCTTGCAATATATATTCTACTATTAAAAAGTAAAGTCTCAGCGTGTTGTGAATCTAATTGATCCGCATACATTTGCTGATATTTATCACATACTGGATGTTGTTGGTATACTGGGTGTTCTAGTTTATTTCCTAATAACTTTTTGATAAAATGGCTTCTACCTGTCATTGTTGCAACAAAAAAGTTGATAATCATAGACTGGTTACTTGCACAAACTGTAAAAAAAATTACAATATTGATTGCGTTGATATCACCGCCACTGAAGCAAGAAGAATAAACACAGTAAGGCTAGGTTTGAAATGGAATTGCTCTAATTGCTAAAATATTTGCAGTGATATTACTAGTCTGAAAAAACTAATTATTGATCTTCAAAATGACGTTCTGTCTTTAAAAAAACAATGCGAAGATTCTTTTCCTATTAGACAGTCATCTCTAGTATTGACTGAGACAATTATTAATGAAATATACGAACGTGAAAAACGATCTCGTAACTTAATGATTTTTAAATGTAGTGAAAATAACAACTCTAAACAACAACAATTCACTGATGATTTGAACTTAGTAAAGGAATTACTAGCTGATTGTGAGCTGGAAATTGAATCTTCTGTTTTAAATGCTATTCGCCTTGGCCGGTTTGATCCCACCAAAACTGTCCCGCGGCCCATTAAAGTACAATTAGCTTCTTCGGAAAATATTTCTAAATTTTTTAACAAATTTAAATCTGTGAAATCTAATATCAAATGGAAAAATATTTCAGTCTCAAGAGACAGAACACGTATGCAGATTGATTATTTTCAATCTATTAAAAAGGAGCTAAATGGACGCAGTTCTAAAGGAGAAAATAACTTAAGAATCAAATATATTAATAATACTCCGAAAATAGTGTCGGAAAACTAATTTGTCCCAACAGTAATTCAATTAATTTTAATTTTTATTATCAAAATTGTAGGGGATTAAATACAAAAACCAATATATTCTATGCCAATTGTTGCTCTCAGTCTTTTGATGTCATAATAATAACTGAAACTTGGATTCAAAAGTCAGTATTAAACTCGGAAATATTTCCATCAAACTATAATGTTGTTCGACATGATCGAAACATTGTAGATATCAATAAATCTAAAGGTGGTGGAGTTCTAATTGCGTTCGCTAATCTCATAAACTTCAAAATCATAGACACATCATTTCTCAATGATATTTGTATCCAAATCGATTTCATTGCCTGTAAATGTTATTTAGGTAACTATGAAGTTATAATTTGCGCAATTTACATTCCCCCTGACTTAAGTGCTACTAATTTTGAGTTGTTCTTTGAATCTATAGAGGATCTTCTTAATAATCAAAGAGTAATATTTGTTGGTGACTTCAACGTTTCTATCTTAGATAACATATCTAGTAATTCACAGAAAAAATCTTGTCTTCCGAATTTTTGTAATTTTCAAAATCTTCAAAATTATAATAAAACGTACAATACCTTCAATAAGCAGTTAGATTTAGTTTTACTCAATAGTGATGTATCAATGACTGTTGACAAAGCGCACTATCCGCTGGTGCACGAAGATGATTATCATCCTGCATTAACATTTAATCTTACGTTTTCTCAATCTAAACAGTTAAAGTTTTCATCGAACAATAATGTACGATATAACTTCCGTAAAGCTAACTTCTATCAACTTTATGATGATTTATGCACATTTGATTGGTCTTGTCTCAATGATTTTAAAAATGTAGATGACGCTGTCAATAGGTTCTATTAAATTATATATGATATTATTAATATATCTGTTCCAAAATCAAGAACTGGTATCTCAAATTTTCCTGTTTGGTTTACACCGGAAATTAAATTCAATATAAAAACTAAAGAATATTATAGGAAAAAATGGCAAAGTGCAAAAATGTTCATTACTTAAACGAGTTTAAGAGGCTGAAGAACCTAATTAAACAACAAATTGATGGTGCAAATAAAATATACATGAATAGGATTGAAGCTAATATCAAAATTAATCCTTCTGAATTTTGGAAATTTGTTCATACCAAACAGGATTCTACTCGTATTCCTGCCATTCTCACAGACGAAATATCTGAATACAATACTCCAAAAGAAATCGTTGATGCATTTGCAACATATTTCCTCAGTTTTTTTCGGTTTAGTTCTCTTTCAGATCCTGCTCAAGATTGTTCGTTACATTTGCCCTTCAACATAAGTAAAATTCGAGAAGATGATCTTACCTATATAATGTCACAATTACCAAACAAAACCTCAGCCGGAGAAGATCAAATACCCTGTAATGTGGTTAAAGACTGTCGTTTTGCTTTAGCCAGCCCTCTATCTATCATTATTAATTCAGCTATCAAAACACATAAATTTCCTAACAGATGGAAAAAAACCATAGTCATACCTGTCCACAAAAAAGGTGATAAATCTTCAATTAAAAATTATAGACCTGTCTCTTTATTAAATAGCTTTGCAAAGGTATTCGAGAAACTTCTTTACAACTGTATTTATGCTAACACTAAGTAATTACTCTCAACAAGTCAACATGGTTTTATGAGGGGTAGATCCACGACAACTAATCTGACTTGTTTCACTCAATTCGTATCGGAAATTCTTGATGTTCGGGGACAAGTGGATACTATGTATACTGATTTTTCCCGAGCATTTGACTCAATCGATCATGGTTTATTACTTTAAAAAATCAGTAACTTTGGCGCAGCTCCTAGTTTAATTAACCTCATTGGATCTTATCTAACAGATCGTATTAACTATGTTTATTACAATGGTTTCTCCTCATTTCAATACATTCCAACATCTGTGGTACCTCAAGGGTCTAATTTAGGCCCACTCATGTTTCTATTATTTATAAATGAACTTCTTCAGTTGTTTACTTGCCGCGTTCTTGCTTTCGCAGATGATATTAAAATTTTTCAGGAAATTAATATAAGAAGAGACGCCGAATTGTTGCAGGCAAATATTGACTCTATGGTGACTTGGTGTGAGAATAATAAACTGTTTCTGAATTCCAACAAATGCTGCTTTGTTTCGTATACTCGTCGTAAGAATTCCATAACGTTTCAATACAATATTACCAACACTGTCCTAAAAAAGTTAGAAATGACAAGAGACCTTGATGTAATTTTCTCGTCTAATTTAAAATTTACAGAACACACAAATGATGTTTGCAATTCTGCTACCAGAATCCTAGGCTTCATTATTCGTATTACTAAACCCTTCATTGATATCTCAACTTTAAAAATGTTATACTGTGCTTTCGTTATGTCCAAATTGGAATACGCACTCCTTATTTGGTATCCCTCATAAGAGTATCAGTTAACAGCTCTCAATCGTATACATCGACGTTTCCTAAAATGTCTGTCTTTCAGACTAGATGGTGAATATCCTGAACGTGGTATTGATCAAAACATCTTACTACAACGTCACAATATGCCTAGTCTTACTACCAGAAGGAAAATACAGACTGCTAAATTTTTATTTATGTTATTAAATAATAAAATTGATTGCCCATACTTATTGTCAAGTATTGCCCTGCATGTTCCTAGGACTACTTCTAGATATTGTCACAAGAATATTGAACTTGTAACTATTTGTAATAAATCTTAGTCATTGATGTTGAACCTATGTACGTAGAGTCGTTTTCTAAAAAAAGTATGAAACACGATTATCTCTTGTGACATGAACACCTCCTGCAAGTTATGACGGCCTAGTCATGGGAAAGCCTAAAAGCGGCCCTTTGATACACCAAAACTGGTGGTCACCGACTCGGGCCGGCACAGCGTGTGTTGTGGTCTTCGTACTTCCTTATCTGACAATGATTAATGCACTGCTCGAAAGCGGCTTAGAACATACATATTTCTGAGGTTTTGACATCCGTTGGATGGTTAATAAATATTGTCATTGCATGATATTTCCGAACCATCTCGGTCCTATTTAGAATTATGACTAAAACGGTCAAGGTTCCTTATTGTAGAAACGACACGTGTATGACTTTGAAAGTCTTTCACAACTTTCCAAAACCCCAGAGTACAAAGGCCCTGCGGATGCTCTAACCTCGGGAGTAGGGATGATATCGTATAAAAACCCTAGCTTTTGACTAGAGAAGGTAGAAGTAGTGTTTGTCACTTGAACGTGAAGACTACCTCGATCCTTGCTGTTGCCTGTGCGAGACGCTGACTCCATGATGGTTCGACTTGACTTGTCAAATATGTAAGTAGTTTTAAGAATATTATTAACTTTGAGTTTTGTTAGACGTTGTACTAACTAGTATGTCTTATTCAATATAAACTAATATACTTTGAAAATTATTGTGTATGCTTATTTATTTTGACCCGCATGTTGGACGCAGTTCAGCACTAGCTAACATATAAAGTTCTCTCAACCGGCCTACGTTCGCAGCCTTAAGTCACGTCGAGTAGATTCTATCAGAATATAGCTATGACTTCCCCCCAATTTATCGTAACTTCGACGAAACAAGTGTTGATTATTTCCAAATTAAGTAAAGATCGCTATGTTTAGCGGCTATGTCTTTTGTAAACGTGACAATATTCCAGGACATTTTATCTGCCTACACCAAACACGGACATACTCGGCAAATCTCCGATCCACGTGATGTGCCGTAATGCGGCAGATGTATATCACCATTTATTTTTGTAATTTTTCTTTACCCATATATTGTGAAATATTAATATATTTTGTATAATAATTCATTGTATTTGTTTACTATATAGATATAATTTTATGTTTCCCTGTAATTGGATTCTGTTGGGATTTTTTTCAATTTGAGCAGAATCCAGTTGCACACCTTCGTTGTCATAATCATTTTTAATATAATCTCTTTTAGTTGCCTCATCAATACAGTCTGCGGGATAACCAGATGCCTCTTGCTTTATTTTTAAATATGTATTAATGTAATCCGCAAATAAACCTCCTGTTCTCGTATCTTTATCATAAATTGTCACTGCATTTTTCCATATTTCGTGCACATCAATTATTTTATAACATAGTGACACCGCGCGGCGAACTTCATCAACTACCCACGTACCGATAAATTGTCTTTCTTCGTCATTATGTGTACAGTCAGTTTGTTCCAATTTATCACAACACGTACGACACAAAACAAACATGAGTTTTCCAAGCGCTCTTCTTGGTAGAACCGGGTTAAACAAATTCCCAGGAGGTAAAATAGTACATTTAATCAAATCTTCCACATGGTCTATATTATTATTTGGACATAATGTGTTACATTCTGCACCTATAAAAATTTGGGGATGGCCCACAGGAAATTTGCCATATTTACACACATAAGGATATAAGGAATAGAAGTCGACATATTATCTTCTCGTGATTTTCGACTTTTTTATTCAAGCAAGTATTCCCTGTGAGTCCTCCAAAAAGTGCATCGCGGGCTTGCAAAGGTAAATAATTTAAAATATGATGATTATTAAGCTCCGTTCGTAAATTTTTATTTTGAGCCAGTAATTTTCTAAATTCACATTCCCGCATAGATATGACTGTACACCCTAAATGTATATTTTTTCCATAGTTCTTTAATATCAGTATTCCCAAGTTTCTTTTGAGGAATTAAAAACTTGTTTATTTCTATTTGTCCTATTAGCATATTTGACAGCCGTACCAAAAACATCCAAAAAAATCAAATACTAATTTATTTGGAGCATAATAGCCATCTACTTTAAATTGTTTATCAATTACAGCTTCAGCACCATGTCCAGCATGTTAAATTTGTATACCTCGCGAATTTTCTTCATTAATAACCATTGTAAGACTAATTTAGATTGATTATCTTTTAAACGGTAACCCCTTGCGGGGATTATAGCTATTGTATTTGGCTTTATAAATAACCGACGAAACACTTTGTTACATGCTGAAGCAATGGTAACTGCTTGTGTAAACGGATCCACTTTACAATCATGTATGAAAGTTTTCCTAAATTGCTCGCAAGCACGACGTAATATGTCAACGTCCGATACGCAGTATTCGATTATTTCCGTCTCCATGCAAAATACAACATTTTCCTTGTGTTTGTTTAGCATGCCATTTCAGAAAATGTTGTCGTTCAGAAGTAGACATATTATCTACATCGTAAAATGCGGGTCCCGGTAGTGGTCCTATATAGATTTTATTTTGAATTGTGTTAAATAAATAGGGAAAGTAACCTTTTTTATTGAAGATGGTAAATCCATAGCTTTCGGTAAAGCAGATAATGACATAGGAAGATAATTAATAGAATCTATGACTTTAGTGTTATTAATTTGTAGTACAAGAATTTTTTTATCCATTTAATGTTAATTTAGGTTTAACTTGTCTTTCTTCTACTAAAAACTTTAAAATAATCTGACAGTCGAACGCTTTAGCATTATGTGCAATACATGTTATTGAAGAAAAAGAAGTACGGGGTAATAAAACATAAAAAAGAAAATGTTAAAGTGTTTCAACTTTAAAGATATGTTCCCGAATGCCGCAGGCAAAACATATTTGTTTATTATCTTCGTTGTCGCAACACTCAGAGCACACTTACTGTGCAACACACAAATTACCTTCTTGTTCTAAATTATCACCAAGCTGTTTCTCCTGACGAGTCTCAAAATCATAATAAATAAATAAACTTTTGCTTTTTAATGTAGTTTTGTCCTGTAAAATGTAACACAAATGTCCGGGATTTTTATAAGTTTCACAAAATTTACAGTACGTTTCACCGGACACATGCTGTCTATTTTTATTGTAATTGTATATCTTAAAACACTTTGTACACTTATGCACTTTTCTACAGACAAATTTTAAATGATTGTTAAAGCATATTTTTCCTCGAAACTTTCTTTTACACAGATCACAATAAATAAAATTCAAAGTAGGAAGGCACGCGGGAGAATATTTACAATATGAACATATATTTTCACATCTATGACCACCTCTAATACTATACGGAACGTGACATTGTTCACAGAATTATCTACATGAAAATGCAGCAGTTAAACTTTTTATTACTGTATAATGATTTAGGTAGTGAAGTAGGTTTAATCAGGGGAGATTTGTTCCTCTTGCTCCTTCACACACATACACATATATTATAACCATTATATCTTTGAAATTCAGTAATTTCTGGAATACATGCTAAATGATTTACTCCCGATTACTCCCGCTTTTATCACTAATTCGCGTGCTTTTGTACCTTGAAAATCATGTGTGTCCTTCACTATATTTTTAAAACAAGCGTCTTTTCTTAGCTATGAGTCTGCTACAATAAGCGCGCGCGGTAAACACAAATTATCTTTATTGTCTATTTCTACAATACCCGATTTTTTACGACGCAATTTTGCATAATTTAGCCCGTGCCCGCGTATTCTCCCTGAACCCGAGGGAGCTGACACAAAAATTAAAAAGGCATTGTAATTTGCCTGCTCTGATATAGAAGATTCGTAGAGATCTTCGCAAATCCTAAAGAAAGCGTCAAAATTTGCTTGATTATTCATAGCGATACAAAATACTAAACAGAACACGAACAGCGTCTACCTGACTGGTATTTTCCTTTGTCGTTGGATTCTTTTATATGTAGGTCGAAAATCTACGGTCTTTGGTTAAAATATATATACCCGTGTTTTGTTTTCATCCCCTCTCACTTATAAACGGTTTTTTATAAAATCTCTATAGATAATTAGTAATTTATATCAATTCTATAACATTAAAACTAACGTATTATAATAAATTAAATACAATGAAAGAAATTTTATTTAATCTATAACTGCAAAGGCATATTTCATCTAGATAAGGATATTGAAAAAGAAATTTTGTATTTTTAAATTATATATTTATTTTCTCTTAAAATAAATGTGTTGATTCAACTTACAACTCTAAATAACTTATAATAATAATAATTAAATAATTCTATAAATATTCTCTTAAAACTAACATTTTCTTCCATCACGTATTTATATAAACTTTTTGGTAATGCTAATCTATTTCTTATACTATAAATAACTACGTTCAGTAATTTTTTTTTATATATATACTACTAATATATTTATACCTGACATTATATTGTTTTATTAATAAACTAATACTACTCTCTAAGCTAATTAAATTTAAAATGTTCTCTTCACTGAAAACTATTTGTACATTTTTAAAACTACACAAGAATTGTCTATTCTCCAGCACAATAAATTAAATTTTACTAGTATTAAAAATTACCTTTGCCGGCGCAGTTAGAAATGTCCACTTTTAAAAAAAAAAACCCATCACTGCACCAATGTCTACAATGTTTATAATTATTGTTTTAATTACATTCCCTACAAGCCTCACTGATACGTGCGGGATAGGGTTGGGGTCGACTCCTATAGCCAAGAAAGTACGGCGCCAAGAATCCAGGGGAAGAGGGGTGACGTCTGTCGTTATTGTCCCTGTAATCACGGCCCCCAGGAGAAGATTTAGCCGCGCAGCCCCTTCCCCATGAACAAATGCTCCTCCTTAAGCAGAGCAGGATCCAGCTCAGACTCGCTCTCCGTAAAATTAAACAGCTGCGCGTAGTGATTCTCATGATCGTTATTCCTTCCAATTTTCGACGTAGGTTTCGAGGCATGGAATGTAACTCGACGCCTTCAGATCTACAGTATCTATTGACTGTTTTTGTTGTAAAATGTTTAGCGCTGATGGAATTCATTTTTTGCCGTACTTGAACTATATAACAGAAGACGAACAAACTGTATAATAATGAAAAATCTATTCTGCGTGCTTTTATAAGACACTGTTTATGGATTCGAGGGTGTAAACGGAGGTAGTTAGCAAAGAAAACAAGAATGTATTGTATTACAGATTTACACACAAAATACTGAGGTAGATATATTTTCGTTAAAATCACCCTGGCCAGAACTAAAGATTTCAGACAGATTTTTCACCCATAAACTAAAGCAAAGATGTCGGGGCGTTTCTCTTAGAAAATAACATTTGTGCTTAACAAAGATAAACGTTTTCAAACAGTTTACAATTTTTTTTGCACATAAACTAAAGAAGACTTGAAATGACATGCGAAAGATATACCTCTTAACTACAAGAACATTACTAAAAACAAATTTATTCCAGTGCAATATAAAATATCACCAGAATTGTAAAAATGTATTGTATTAAAGATTTTCACACACCCACATAAAGCAAAGATGTCGGGGCGTTTCTTATAGAAAATAAATTTTGATAATTTTTATTTCAATCTAGTGTATAAGTTACTTAACAAAAGAATGTATTGTATTAATGATTTCAAACAGATACTCCGTCCACTCCTGTGCGCAATAAATGATCACCATAATTGTAAGAATGTATTGTATTAAAGACATAAATTTTGACCATTTTATTTCATTCCAGTGGATAAGTTACTTAACAAAAAAATGTATTGTATTAATGATTTCAAACAGATACGCCGCCCACATGCACACCTGCACGTGCACACCTGTCTGACTGATGCCGACCGACATATGAACACCTGTCTGTCTGTCTCGCGTCGAGTGGCATACCTTACTACTTACAGGTGCTACAGAAACATTACAAAAAAAGACTCCCAGATTAGTTAAAATGAGAGTAATAATCGGGCTGAGTGTTTTATGAATATAATGGAGGTTCACGGCTGGCAAAAGGTTGAATTTGATTCAGAAAAGCTATTTTGCAAACGGAAGTATACTTGCTGGCATGCGGTATAATAAAGGCGTGAGATTGCATACTAGCCCATGGAAAAAATTTATAAATACTTATACGAAAAGAAGAGAAGCGAAAATTGAATATCGAAAATCAGCAAAACAATTAACTTTTCCCAAAGTAAAAAATGTTGATTACGGACCTGAAGCTGAGGAATCGATTACAAATAAAATGATGTATGAAAAGAACCGTATCTTAGAAAATTTAAAAGTTGACAAGAAAAGGCAATCTGAAATTGAGAATTGCACATAAGAACAATTCGGTAGTGACAGGTTTATTTCGGAACGTAGAAACCGGCTTACTGCATCTTATTTTGGTGCAGTTTGCAAACGACGATCAACAACACCATGTCATGCTTTAGTGATAACTATTTTATATGGATCTAAAGCATGAGGACCTGCAATTGATTATGGGAAAATAAAAACAATAGTCGCTGAAAACAAATTTGAAAAATTTACTGCTGTTCAAGTTTCCAAAAGTGGTATATTAATATATATTGAATATGGCTTTCTTGGTGCAACGCCAGATGGTGTGAAACATTAAATATTTTTTATATTGGTTTGTAATTATATATTTCGTACTTTGATGTGCTAATTGGTAACGATTGTTTATTGGGAATTAAATGTATGTACAGTTTATGTAATAACAATCAATCGTGGGAAGATGTAGTGAAAAAAATATTTAGAAAATATAGACAATAAGATTAGTTTAAAGTGGTCCCACAACTATTATTATCAAGTGAGTGTGTATTTTTATTATGTTATTACAACTGCAAGGAACGAGGAACACATTTTCTTTTAGATCCAAGGACAGCTACATATCACAAATAGAAAAATGTGTTATTTTGTCGTTTATAAAAATGATGAGTCTGATTTCTTCATTAAAAAAATTGCACGAGATGATGAGTTTAGAGAAGAGTATATGAAGGGAAAATTAATTCATTTTTACAATAAATGCCTTCTCCCAGAAATCATACTACAAAAAATTCCCAAAGGATTTATTTGTGAAGAAGAGAAGTAATTACAATTACCTGTGTTCTATTTTATTTTTATTTTACATGAAAAAATAAATATATTAAAACAATATTTCTGTGTACGTGAATTCAATATTATTATCTCCCACGTAATAAATTTTAATCGGTTCATTTTTATTATGAGTAATTTATATTAATTTAATACTACTTATTAATAAAAAATTAGGTAAGAATCCTTTTTTAAATAATTTTTGTTATATTTAACTTAAGTTGTGAATATACGATAAACAGTTGCACAAGAGTGTGGTAAAGTAAATAAATGGAACATTAAATCAGACAAAAGAGGACATGTAAAATAATTGTCCCCCAATTTTAATTATAAAATTATTGTCCAAAATTCCAGAACATCTAAATTATTAAATTTGGTTACAGCAGTGAGCATTATAGTAGTAACAATACAAACATAGAAACTTTGGACTTTTATCTTTATTGTAAACAATTTTTGATAACTAATTTTTTACTTTTATATTTATTGTAAATAATTTTTGAATACTCCCAAGATTTATATAATTTATTATTAAATTCCCTTTCTCCCTAGATGAACCTTAATATCTCTTGATCTGGGGCAATTTCCCTACGTCTGGCAACACTGATGCGTAGTACAAATGAGATTTAATAAGGTTCACACAATTTCGTTCTAACGAATACGTATAAAGCCCTCTTTGTTTATTTTAAATTAGCATCAGTGCCATCTGTTACATAAGCGTTGAACTATTTCGTGTGATAAATCAAAGCAAATCGGCTTGATTCTTCAAAACTTCACAGTTTAAAAAAATATATAAACAAAGGATTTAGTTCTCACTTGCATATAATCAAACTATAAGTAATTCGTTAGGTTTTCATGAAAAGTTTGGAATAAATAAGGGCTTCAAATTAAAAATATTAGCATTTTAAATAACACATTTTTGCATCATTTTATGTTTTTACTCACATATTTTTTTCCTAACAAAATTAGAGTGAATCCAATTATATGAAAACAATCAGCAAGTTTTTAGCTTTTTTTTTTGATATATTACTGAATAATATGAAATACATAGTCTCTTTTTAAATTGTGAAGTTCTTCAAAAGCTCTTTCCTAGTCTATGGAAACGCCACCTTAAGTAGTTTTTTTCACGGTTACTTTAAAAGTAAAATTAAAATCAGTCAGTTGTGTCGCGCAGTTTTTTTTTTAAATTTTGGGAAAACAATTTAGTGCGAAGTGAGTGAATTTTCGGCAACACAAAATAAATAGATTTATTTTACAGAAGTTTTTCGGATTGGTAAACACCGAGATATAATTTTAGTAATCAAGCCACCAAATACCAAGGACCGTAGTCGGTGGGAGAGGAGGCGGTCTGAGTCTAAGTAAAAAATACTTAAGCCTTGGTAAATATATTTGAATCTAAATAATAATGAAAATATATTAATATATTACTGAATAAGTAAAATGTAAAAAAAATAAGTTTGTCCTGTTGTTTCATGGACGGATGATCGATAAGCTAACAGGAACATTGGTAAATGACAATCCCAGTTCCTTTCGTGTCCGGAGACAATCTTGGTGAGATGTCTATTGATTGTCCTGTTCATGCGTTCAACCATACCATTTGACTGTGGACGTAGAGCAATTGTTATTGTTTTGCGAATGTTCAATAGCTCGCAGATCGCTTAGAACAGAGACGACTCGAAGTTTGTACCTTGGTCGCAATGTAATTGCAACGACACCCCAAATCGGCAGGTCCACTGGTTGACAAGTTCTGCGCTACTGTAGCGGCTTCTTGATTTGGCAACGCATAAGCTTCAATGCACTTGCTGAAGTAGTCCATGACCACTTATGTATTTATATCCCTTGTCGGATTCGAAAAATTGACCGGCCATGTCGATTGCGATTATTTCAAACGGACTCCCAACATTGTATTGAAGCATTGAGGCTCGCCATCATGAATCTCCTTCAGTACCTCCGGTACTTGTTTTCTGAGAATTATGATCTGCATCTTTTGCTCCGTAGCCTCAGGACCTTCCAGGATACGTTTCAGTAATCCATACTTTATAACAATAGAGTCTCACTACGCCCAGTACGATTTTACGGTTTTTGAGTGTTGTGCAACTTCTTGCCAGGTTGGTTTGCTGCCCCCTTTCTTCCATTCTAGTAAGTACTTTAATTGCGGATCAACTTCTTCTGTTAGCCAATGGTCGTATATCACTGTGGTCCGTAAGATTGGAGTGAACTTCTCCTCCATATAAGTAGAGTGTTTGCAGTCTTCTGAGCATGGTTGTCGTGATAATGCGTCGGCGTAACAATGACTAATTCCAGCCCTATGCTCGATGACGAAATCATATTCTTGTAGCTGTTCGATCCATTTTGCTACCTGCCCTTGAATTGTAACAGATATTTCAACGTAGCAAAATCAGTCCTCACCATGAATTTCCTTCCATACAGGTATTTGTAGAAGTGTTCAACGGCTTTAACTGCTGCCAATAATTCTCGCCTGGTGACGCAGTAGTTACGCTCCGGCTTCGACAGAGTTTTGCTGAAGTAGCCGATGACCTTCTCTTGTCAATCTTGAATTTGCGATAGGACGGCGCCGATTCCGACATTGCTGGCATCTGTATCCAATATGAACTTTTCGTAGGGTAGAAAATAACTCAGGACTGGTGCTGTTGTTAGGGCTCGCTTGAGGTTGTCGAAAGTGTCTTGGCAGTCTTCTTCTCACACAAATTTCCGTCCTTCCTCCGTGAGTCGTGTCAGTGGTTTGGCAATGTTGGCAAATCCAGAAACGTACTGTCGGTAGTACGGGCAAAGATCAAGAAAGCTTCGCAATTGATATTTGTTAGTGGGTACTAGCCATTCTTTTACTGACCGGATCTTCTGATTGTCAACGGCTATTCCGTTTCCGCACACAATATGTCCCAGGTACTGCACTTCTTTGCGGAAGAGATGACATTTCTTTGGACTAAGCATCAAACTTGAACTTCACAGTCTCAGGAATATCTCCTCCAAATTTCTCATGTAATCGTCAAATGTTATTCCCACCACAATAATATCATCAAGGTACAACAAACACGTTTTTCAAGATAGCCCTTGCAGTACCGTTTCCATGAGTCGTTCAAACGTGGCATATGCATTGCAGAGCCCGAACGGCATTAATGTAAATTGCCACAGTCCGGCAGCGACAGAAAACACAGTCTTCTCTTTATCCGTTGGTGCCATTCCAACCTGCCAGTGCCCACTTTTCAAGTCCAATGTTGAAAATATTTTCGACCCGGCCAGCGTATCCAATGTGTCATCTATTCGGGACAACGGGTAGATATCTTTCTTCGTCACGTTGTTGAGTTGACGAGAGTCCACGCAGAATCGTGTTGACTCATCTTTCTTCTCTACCAACACCACTGGTGAGGCCCACGGACTGCTTGAGGATTCGACGACACCTTTTTTTCCAAGTCTTGAATAATCTTCTCGGTTTCCTCTCTCTTGGCAAATGGTAATCTTCTTGGTACTTGGCGGGTGGGGCGTGCATCGCCGGTGTTTATTTGATGCTGGACTATGTTGGTTCTACCCTTGGTCCCACAGCTGGTGACGAAAACGTATTGATATTTCGGTATTAAATTCCTCATTCTGATATACTGGTCCGGGTTTAATTCTTGGAAAGATATTGACAGTAGATTGACCAGTTCTGCGGGAAGCTTCTTTGATGCATTTTGTGTAATGGATGTACGTCTGATAATCGAAGTTACTGATGAACAATGTCCTAAGATTCATTACTCGAACTGGTACTACATTTCCAGTATGCAAGAGAGATTTTCCCACCAGTATTAATCGAGTAGTCGTTTCATTATGATTACCAGCTTCTAACATCATGGTATATCCTGTTGGTAGTTCACGTTTCAGGTGGGCATCCACAATCTTCTCACTTCGATTTAACACGACAGTATCTTCAGCTTAGGTTATCCGTAGTGTGTCTTCTCCTTGGGGATGTAAAACGATCTCTTCGCCATTGATCTTAGGTATTCCGTGTTTTAAATTTAGTTCGATGCCATTTTCGTTCATGATATCCATACCGAGGATAAATTCGTCTTCAATATCAGCTATCAAGGCTTGGTGTTTAATTCGTGTATTCCCGATGGTGGTGGTAATGTCTGCTTTGCCATGGATAGTAGCTGCGGCCCCTGTTGATATGCGCAGTCGCCATTTTGTTGATTCAATCGTTATCTATTTCTTGAAAATATCAGGTCTGATGATAGTTTTTGTCGCAACTGTATCAATCAGCAAGGCATGTGGTTTCTTGTCGTTCAATCCATCCACAAAAATGCTATTTATTCTTGGTTTTAGGGATGCGACTTGTCCAGTTCACTTCAGGGCATCTTGAAGATAGATCGACGTTCGCCCCCTTGCGTCGACCCGCTTTAGTTTTTCTGCTGCCTTTTTCTTTATTTGTTCTCCGCAGCGGCTTCGTACATGCCCTAGTTCACCGCAGTTCCAGCATCCATTTCTGAAAAATCCTTCAACTTTTGTTGAAAACCGCATGGTGTATTGCGAATAGTATTGTGACGCGGAAATCGTCTAGTATAAAAATTAATTATTTCATATTATTTAGGACCAATTAAATTACGTTGTGTTTGAATTTACGTTGTGTGTCTTATATTTTAACGTGGCGGCACCTGCCATGGGCTCAGAATTTGGATACGCCCAATCACCGCGACATCTGAGCGTACACCAGGTATACGACCGATGTCTACCAGAATGCTTTGGGGGGCAAGTCCCTCGGCCTCTCTGGTGAGAGGGGACCTATCTAAATCCCTACTGACTATGCGGGCCAGTACCCGAGCAGTACGCTGCTCACCTGTCGATGCCGTTGTCGACATCTAGCCTGCATAGACTTTCAACCACATACCCGCACCCTTGTTTCCAAACCCATGAATGATCTGGGGGCGATTAATCCCCCCGGGGTTGGAATCAATCCCCGTGCTACCAGATAACCTCTGGTCGGGTGCCGGCAGGTCTTGCACCTCCTTCTCTCCGGCCTATTAGTTTGAGGACGTGGGTTTGCTACACCCGATGAGATCCCTCCCTACCGCAAGCGATAGGAGTTCCTCATCCTCTGCGTGGCTAGGGGACGTATGGCCACCATACCGTAACAGCCTGATACTGTCCGCGAGAACGAAACGATACCCGACTGCCCCTTACGTTAGCTCGGGGACGTGAGACCGCCACGTCTCAAACAGGTTGACACCACCAGCAGTCGCACACAGCGCCTGACAGTGATGTCTCACTGCTTCTTCTGTAGCTGGAGACGTAGGGTTGCTATACCCATAGTTCTCCCCGGATCGGGTACGCATAGAGCGCGTCCCCTCCCCAAATGTACCTTCTCCTGCGTAGCTCGGGAACGTGAGACCGCCACATCTCAAACAGCTCGACACCACGAGAAGTCGCACACAGCGCCTGACAGTGATGTCTCACTGCTTCTTGTGTAGCTGGAGACGTAGGGTTGCTATACCAAGAGTTCTCCCCGGATCGGGTACGCATAGAGCGCGTCCCCTCCCCAAGTGTCCCTTCTCCTGCGTAGCTCGGGAACGTGATACCGCCACATCTCAAATAGCTCGACACCACCAGAAGTCGCACACAGCGCCTGACAGTGTTGTCTCACTGCTCCCTACGTAGCTGGAAACGTGGGGTTGCCATACCCAGAGTTCTCCCCGGTTCGGGTCCACAGAGATCGCGTCCGCTCTCCAAGTGTCCCTTCTCCTGCGTAGCTCGGGAACATGAGACCGCCACATCTGAGACGTGGGGTTACCATACCCAGTTCTCCCCAGGTCGGAACTGCATAGAGCGCATTCCCTCCCTAAGTATCCGTCCTCCTGCGTAGACGTGAGTTCGCCACACTCAACAGTAAACCCCACCTGCGTCTGCACGAGGCACGACTCAGACAGAGCTAACTGCCCCTGCGTTAGCTCTGAGTACGTGGGAGGCGCCGGTTTTCCCATGAATGAACTAACATTGGTCCGGCTAGGACGTCCGAACCCCAGCCCATTCCTCGTCCGTAGCTCGGATGACGCGGGGTCGCCATACCCGAGATTCAGCAGAAGTCTGCGTCCTCCACCTGCGCATCAACCTCGTGCGCCCCTGCTCTGCCCTACTCTACCCCTCTCCATTCATGCACCCTACGTTGCAGATCCTTCCTCACTTCAAACATTCATTCACTAATCTGCTTACGTCCCATTCATCTCGCTCTCCTGTCTTCTCTATTGACCACAAATTCCACTCTCTCACACTCTCATACAACTCACATTCCAACAGCACATGTTTCCACGTCTCCTCTGCATGTCCGCATATACATTTACTGCTCTCAGACAATCCTCGTTGGTGCAGATACGCATTCAAGCTTCCGTGCCCTGTGATAAGGAAGCTCATTCCCCATCCAGGCACGAACCATTCGTTCTCACACGCAAACGTCACACTTCTCACAAACTCATACGTCACTCTCCCTTTCGTTCTTACATCCCATCTACGCTGGTGCGCCGATATCATCCTTTCATTCAGCAGTTTCATACATCCTTTCGCATTCCCTCCAGAAACTTCCTCATTCGTGATTACATCCATATCCTCATCCATCGGCAGGCCCCGTCTCAGCTTGTACCTCACACCGCATGCAAGCACTTCAAACTCCCACGGACGCACTCCCATCAACACACGCATCGCATCCGTCGAGACTGTACGGCACACACATATACATGCATACAACACCACTCACTGACACATCTCTTTCACACGCAATTACTCTCACCAATCCATGCAACACATATGGCTCCTGTAGCATAGCTACAGTCACCCGTTCCCTAACCATATATTCACCGACGTCTAGCATGACCCCATATGCTCTCTGACAGTTCAGCTGAAGCATCCTTGCACACTGGCGACTATCTATTAAAGATTGTCGCCCTCATTCTTTCCAACGCTCGCACGTACTCTGGACACGCCTTATTCATGATATTGTGCCCTGCCTCCTTCCCCCGCAGCTTGCAGTTTCAGCATTCCACCTGTGCCGTACACGCCGCCGCCAGATGCCCTTTCGCACCACATCTCCTACATAGTCGTCCCCCTGCTTTGCACTCAGTCAACCGGTGCCCGAAGTCAGCACAGCTATAACACCGCTGCACTGCCTCAAACTCTCGGATTTTGTATGCCTGAAAATAGGCATATATCCTCCCACTCCTCACCATATACGCTCGCATCCTCTCACTCATCTCCACTACCACATTCTTTACGTTCGCACCTCTCCTTCCGCCCCGGGTCACCACCCTCACTCACTCCTTAAATTCACCCTCCGAACATACATTCCGCTGGTTCTTCGCTAACAACTCCCCGAGAAATCCCCTGTCGTCATATCCTCCGTTAAATCATAAATGATGGCCTTTGGACCGATCTTCGCGTGCTCATTCACACTCAGACCTGCCTTCGCAAACTCCGCGCGCGCTCTCAAGGCATCCCTCTCCGCTGGGCTTGCCGCCTCAATCGCAATACCACCCGCCCGTATCTTTCTTACCGCATTCACCCTGACAATTTTTCAGCACAGGCTGCACCACTTCCATCACCTTGTCTTTAACAGTCTGGCTTTCCATTTGCCCCGATATCGGCTTCCCCACTAAAATACGTCTTTCAACCTGTCAGCTGCTATTGTCTTATACTCTTCTGCCCAACGGCACTCACTCCGACTGTTCCCCCAAACACTCCACCACTTGCTCCTCCACTCACCGGCACTCGTGACAACTGCGTTTCCCTCATACTCTCCTTCAGGGCTTGCAGTTGTCCATGTAACCACTCATTCTCCATAAGCACACCCAGAACAGCCACCTTCATCTCTGTCATTCTTTCCAACACAACCTTGGACACACTCTTGATAACTTTGTTGGATTCCTCCAACAAGTACCTCCTCAGCTTCCTACTCACTTTTCTCACCGCCAGACTCACACTTCTCTGTCCCCGGCTTTAGTCTTCCTCCGTCGTTTCTTTCCCGTCTCCTCCTGGCTTGACAGACTGGCGGTACTCTGCACAGAGTATCGCCTATCCCCTCTGCCCCCTGAATCACCCGGTTTCTACTCACTAGGAACCGTCAACGGCGGACCCATGGCTACCTCCATCTCCTCCCCCGACTCACCTCGACCGGCTTCGGCCATGCACCCTCACGCTCTCGGTCACTCACTCTGCTGCTACTCTCCGAAAAATATATCTAACCCCTTGAACACTACCTCCCGAACGAGTTCCACCCGGAAAATTCTCGGAAATCCCACAGGAAGCCCGGAAAATTTACGAATAAAGAAGTCGGTAGCCCCAGCCGAGCACAACCGATTCCACCCACAAAATGCCAAGGCAAACCCGGAAAATTAACGAACGAAAATCTGAGGTTACCAAACCGAAGCACTCCCTCCCAAGAACAGCCCCCACTCAAAAAATTCGTGCTCCCCCCAAGGAAACCCCGGAAAATCCCGTGCGAAAAAAACTAACCCGCAAAACGGCTTCTCCCGGCCAACAGCAAGCCCGCTGGGTCGGAAAATTCGACCGGAAAACAAAAATAAACAGTCGAGTTTCCCGGACAAAACTCCCCAACGTCAGCTTTCTGCCGCACCCGGAAAATGCCCGATCGGCCCAGAAAACCCCGGAAAAATCAAGTTTTAAAAATTTAACTTTCCTCCGCAATTCCCCTAAGCCTGAAGGGGTAGGGAAATGTATCTGCGCACCCGTAAACCTAAAACCCAGGTAAGCCTTTCCGGATTTCCCTGCTTCCACCGGAAAACTTCCAGGCCGGCCTAAGCACCTCCGCCGCTAAATCCCCGCGTAATACTACCCACAAACACTCCCACAATCACGAAACGAAAATTAATCACAAACGGCGCTTCGCCCCACAGGAGCTCTACCACTTCGAGCGTACGCCCCAAAATTGAACAAACTGTCAAACGACAACGAAATATTCACACGTCTGTCTGCTTTCACAGTTCGCACAAGACTCTTTGGCAGATACATCTCGGCACCCATGAACACGAATAGAGGATGACGCTGAATCCCCGTACAGACGGACTCTGTCAGATGGTCGGTTATCGCCAATAATTGCTGTATCTCCAGTGGGAATGCCAAGCGGCGTCGGTTTCTGAAACTTAGAACAAAGACCACCGGGTGTCGCCGTGATGACAGCCAGCGGGTAATGCCAGGGAGGAAGCAATTCTTCCCTGAGTTATACATGCGTAAATAACTGGGATAGCAATGCTAACGCAGGTAGCGGTTGGACGGCCCGGCGTAGGTCGTGGCGGTAGATGGGAACCCATCAGTGACGGCTGGTAGGCTAGCAAGGCTAGCGCGGATGGCGGACGGCGGTCTGTAGTAGGCCGTGGCAGCGTGCGGGAACCCCTCGGCGACGGTTGGTAGGCTAGCAATGCTAGCGCGGGTGGCGGACAGAGGCCTGCAGTAGGCCGTGGCAGCGTGCGGGAATCCCTCGGTGTTGGCTGGTAAACCTCAGTGGGTCACCGGAGTGACGGTCAGAGGCAAGATATGTCTGTGAGGGAACAATCCTTCACTCAATTATGTCTGTGCTCAAAGAGCGATTATTGTTCCAATTCTGGGTAAATAGTCTCCAAAAATATATATAATATTACAAGTTAGAAGGTCGTAAATCTTCGCCTTTGTGATACTTATTATGTGCTCAAAGAGCTATTGTCTCAATTAATTCTGGGTAAATAGTCCCCAAATATTCATCTCAAGTTAGAAGGTCGTGAATGTTCGCACTTGTGATAATTATTGTGCTCAAAAAGCCTGTAAAAATAATACGGTACCCTCACAGAACGTGCAACAACCAAGAATAGTCAAGTCGCAACCGAACTGTGGAGATATCTGATGATGATAATGATGATCTCACAGAGCGTGCAACAACCAAGGCTAGTCAAGTCGCAAGTGGACTGTGAGAGTAAGACCTATAGAACGTGCAACAACCAAGAGTAGTCAAGTCGCATCTGAACCGCAGGAATCGATGATGATATAAAATAATTCGTTCGCAGAACGTATAAAAACCAAAAATAGTCAAGTCGCAACTGAACTTTGAGAATATGACCAACAGAACGTGCAACAACCAAAAATAGTCAAGTCGCATCTGAACTGTAGCTGGTCCTGGCCGTAACCAAGATGCTCTTCCTGAATAAAACGTCTTGTTTTATAAAGGTAAGCGCCGCCCCGCGACCCTTGATTGAACTGCGATCGAAGATGCCATTTCCCTAAGCTAAACAAAAATCACTAAATATTACTCTCTATTGCTATGACTCTTATTTGTTAGCATCGTCTTCACGTGATTGAGCACAAAAGATCAGGTTTTGTATGTGCCAGAGTGAGCTAACAATCTTCCCAGTCTCTCTTATTTGTCGCGGTCACTTTCCAAATTCTCAGAGTGACCTGGCGGGGTGAAATTCCTGCATGTTTATTCGTTCGTTGGGTTCTTGTAGGAATTCTCATCCATGGTGGTGGAATGTCGGGTGCTCTGGTGCATTTTTCAATGCGATAGACACAGCTATTGTCTACATCGAGTGAATGAGAAAGGGGCGGAACAAAAACGTCTCAAATATTGCCCCCTCTTATTTCTAAACCCTCTTGTATTTTTATCAAATGTTTCCTCGCGCATGTAATTTCTTCAAAATGCACTAATTATAATAATATGAATTAAATCAACGCGAGATCTACTTGTACAACAATGTGATAGAACTTTACATATTGTCATGTATCGTCTTTGCAACCTAACTCCGAACAGGGTTGGTTTCCCTTTATTTTTTATGGGCAAGTCGATGTATTGTGCATCTGGATATTACTGAGGACATGCGATGCTTTAACTAAAGTGATTCTTTTATTTTATCGCGTTCTTCTTGATAAGGTAAGAGTATTCATCTAGTTTCAATATTCTATGATAATTTTAGTTTGAGAATCGAATCAAGTTTGAAACTAAATAAATTCAATTAATTGAACTTGCTTTATTTATGAAATTGTTGTGTTATACCTAAATATTTGAAAATGTGTAATTATTTTAAGTTTTTTTAATACAATGTAAGGATTTCAATCTACAACAAATTTTTATCGAAATAAATCTGTTAGGACCTCAATCTTCATTTTCAATGAACTTGCTCAACACTCTATTGATGCAAAAATTACAACAAATTATCATAGATAGTTAAAAACAGAAAGATTCATTATATTGGTATAAAATATATCTCTTTTTACGTGAGGTAAGACAGATTCAGTCTTTTTTCATTTATAAAATCACTTTAAGATAATTATTTTATGCTAGATAATAACTACATATTTAATTGTTAAGTTGAACATTTGAAATATACATTACACATTTATATATAGTAAACTTTAAAATTACATGCTACAAAATATTGATCCCATTGACAAAGAATAATAGTTTTGATTAAAATATTTGTTTTTATTCAAGTTGTGCGAATATATTGCAGATTGGCCTGGTCCTACAAGATCTTAAATTATCAAATGTTTTGGCCTGATGTACAGAGTTAAGTACTGTAATAAATCTAAATTAATTGAATTCTTTTCTATATAGAACTATTTTGTTATCTACAGTCAAAGTATAAAATTATTTTTAAAATACTGGTGCAAAAATTTATTTTTATATCTCCATTACCTATTATTATTTTTTAAATTTTATTTATTTATTTATATTGGCCAAAACAGTACATACAAATACAAGCCTATAGTTAAATATATAATAATATACAAAATTAGTATAGAGTATACTAAAAATAACAAAACCATCAAAATTCACAAAGCATCATTTAAGTAATTATTATAGTGATAGTATGTCTTACTTAACAAGAGTTCTTTAACAGTTGATTTGAGTTTTTCATAATTTAGCGTTTTAAATGTGAGAGGTAGTTTATTATATAATTTTAATGGCATGTAATTATAATTTTCTCTGTTTCTATTAAGCTTAACAAAAGGCAACATTAACTCATTTTTGTTTCTAGTATTAATAGAATGCACATCTGAATATGTGTTAAAATTTTTCAAGTTTTTATGTACATAACACACATTTTCTAAAATAAATTGACAATAAAAAGTTAAAATTTTGTTACTAATAAATAAGGTTTGACAATGATCATACATTTTAGGGTATGTGATAATACGGACAGCTTTTTTTTGCAAAAGGAAAACCCTGTTGCTATTTTTGTGACTACCCCAGAATTGAATACCATACATCATTACTGAATGGAAAAGAGCAGAATTAGCAGTTTTTAGACAGTAATTAGTGGTGCAGTACGCAAGTTGTCTAAGGCAGAATAGGGCTTTCCAGAGTTTAACACAAACAGCTTGAATTTGCTCATTCAATTCAAAACAAAGATTTATAGTAATACCCAGTATTTTTACTGCTGTATCTGTACAAGCACTCGTGGATTTATATTTATGAAATAAAATTTCCTGATTTTTGTCGCTATTGACAATTAACTTGTTTGCAGTAAACCATTGCTCAGAGGTGCGGAGTACTTTTTTTTTTTTAATTTTGCTTCACCCATTGGGTATTAGCATACATAATATGTACTAGTCTAATTTACATTTATTATATTTCATTATAAATTTGAATTTCTTTGACGTATTTCATTATTGGGGTGTAGTTCTTCACGTTCAGCGCTTCTTTTATCGTTGGGGGTATCTGGTGTTTCCTCCTTTGCTCGTCGTATTTTTTACATTGTAGTATGATGTGTTTTATTGTCATCTGTGTATTGCAGTCAGTGCATTGTTTGGGATTTGTTTTTTCAAATAAGTGGTTGTGTGTTAGCCTAGTATGTCCAATTCTTAGTTTTGTAAATTTTATTTGATCTTTTCTGGTAGAGTTTTCGGGTTCTTGCCATGGTTGGATTTTTTCTTGTACATTTTTTAACTTGTTTGTTCCGAGGTTGGTCCATCGTAGGTTCCAGTTTTCTCTGATTTTGTTTTTAAATCTCGCTGCGATGTCTGCTGCTTCAATGGGGCTTGGCGTGAGGGGGATTTTTGTGGCATCCTTGGCAGCTGTGTCAGCTTTACGGAGTACTTTGTCTGATATTATTTGCAGCTGTTCTCGATCTTAAAAAAGCATATGATAGTGTTCTTCGAGTTATTCTGTGGGATGTACTTCTAGAGTACGGTATAAATGGTAATTTGTTGGGAGCGATTCGTGCATTATACGAAGATAGCGAGGCTGCGGTGAGAGTTGATGGTAGATTGAGAGATTGGTTTCCTATAGATGTTGGCGTGAAACAAGGTTGTGGGATGTCCCCGTGGTTGTTTAATTTATATATGGTTGTGTTGTTACGAAAGTCGCTGAATGGGGCGGATGGTGTACGTATTGGTGGCAGTGTAGTGCCTGCGTTAGCTTATGCGGTTGATGTAGTTGTAATGGGTGAATCTGAAGAACAATTGAGAAGAATGATTCTAAGTATAAATGAAGTAGGAAAAGGTTTAAATCTATTACTGAATGTTGATAAATGTAAAGTGTTAGTGTTTGAGAAGAGTGATTTGGTGACTGATTGCAATGTTTCGGTGAATGGTGTGAGATTGGGTCAAGTAAATGAGTTTGTATACTTGGGAAGTGTGTTTTCGAGGGATGGACGTATTGATCGAGAGATTGAAAGAAGAGTATCTGCTGGATGTAAGATATTGGGTGCTCTGGGAACCTTTACTCGGAACGTGAATGTATCCAGAGATGCTCGATTGAGTGTTTATAATGGTGTGTTAGTGCCTACGTTGATGTATGGTACTGAATGTTGGGTATGGATGAAGAAACATGAACGGCGTATAACTGCTGTGGAAATGAGGTATTTGCGGGGTGTGTGTGGATATACTAGAAGAGATCGTGTCCGGAATACATTGGTGTATGATGAATGTGAGATTGGGAAGAATGTTGTAAGAAGAGTGGGAATAAGTCAGTTGAGATGGTTTGGTCATGTAGAACGTATGTCGAATGACAGATTGGTGAAACAGGTGTATGTTGGTGAAATTGAGGGTGAAAGTTTGCGTGGACGGCCTAGGAACAAGTGGATGAATATGATTGAAGGGTTGTTGCGTGAGCGAAAGATTCTGAGCGTGAAGAATAAACGAGCTTGTATGAAAAGAATTATGAATGTGGTTGAAGCAAAAGTGGTGTGTCAGGATAGGAATGTTTGGAGAAAATTAATTGCTGGATAAATATGATGAATTAAGACAAGTGTATGATTCTTGATTTTAGATTAATTGGTTAGATGTTTCGAGTGTTTAACTGCAATTGTGTGGAGACCATCTTCAGAAACATGCGCAGTGTACACTAGCGATG
Source organism: Pterostichus niger (assembly GCA_947425015.1). Classification (NCBI taxonomy): domain Eukaryota; kingdom Metazoa; phylum Arthropoda; class Insecta; order Coleoptera; family Carabidae; genus Pterostichus; species Pterostichus niger. Next base: position 11,597,993 of record OX380347.1, read on the forward strand.
GATGAATGTTTGTTGTGTGTTGATGGATTTTGGTTGTGAGAAAAGGAAGAGTTTGTATGGAGGAAGTGTTTATGTGGTCGAATCGAGTATCGTGTGTCAGGATGAGAATGTTGACGGGTTCGTGCTACCCCATTTAATGGGATATAGCGTGATGTTATGTATGTATGTATGTATGTATGTTCATTTGATTTTGCGACAAAGTAAATAGTTGTATCGTCAGCACACAAACAGGATTCTACGAAGTTATGTGTAGCAATTATGTCATTTACATAGATAATAAATAGAGTGGGGCCAAGATGCGAACCTTTCGGCACGCCATGAAGGGCAGGAAGGGTCTCAGACTCAGTATCATGGTGGACAACTTTTTGAGATCTTTGGAACAAGTAAGAACTAATCAGATTTGAGCAATTTCCCCTGATTCCATAGAATTCTAGTTTCGATAGTAATATCTCATGATTAACACAATTGAATGCCTTACTCAAATCACACAAGATGGCTTTAACAGTATTTGAGCAGTAAGTATTTTTGGAGATATAGGTAAGGAGGTCACCAATTGCATCTGCAGTACCAAGACCTCTCCTGAAGCCAAATTGTTTCCGTGAGATTATGTTGTTACTTTCACAAAATGATATTAATCTATTATTTAATGCAATCTCAAATACTTGCGAGATAGTTGGAATGATTGAAATTGGTCTGTATTTGGCACATTGCGTATGTGTGCCCTTTTTAAAGACCGGTATTACTTTACTAATTTTTAGTAGTTCAGGATATTCACCGCTAGAAAAAGACAAATTTACTAAATGTGTTAACTAAATTACTATATATAATGCGATTTGTTTTAAAATATTGGGATTTCGTTCTAGAATTTATTTTCTTCATTACAACCTTATATTATCATTATCATTAAAAGAATAAATTTTTAGTGTATATATTTTCGTTCTCATGTCAAATGACAAGAAAATCACAGTGTCTATGTTCAGTGTTATTATTCTAAAGCAATCCATGCAACTCTAAATGATTGTTCTAGCTTAATCTAGGATCTTTAGTTAGTTACTAAACGCCAATTTGTGACAATGAAACAGGGAATCTGATCAGTATGTTTCACCCGGATTCATGGTTTGGCACTCAATTCCCTACCTTGAACAGAAAATTTGTAAAATATTCATTGTCAGGAAGTTAGCCAAAAAATTTAAAATTTCGACAAGTTAGGATAACCATAGGAATAAAGTGGATTGTGTGACATTTCAAAATTCATAACTTCTAAATATAAATATCAATTTGTAACAATTTTTTGATTGCTCTACTTAATATTTATGTTTACTTTATAGGTCTATTTTACAATTTAGTTCCAAATAAATTTATAATGAAGTCCAAATCAAGTACTCAAGAAGTTGACTCAAATTTATAATAAATTTGATTCTAGAACCATGTAATCAAGAATATTTATTTACTTTGTATAAAACCTACACCACATATAAGCAATTAATAATAGTTGAAGTTTTTTTTTACATTCCTACTTATAAAATATACTCGGAGAGCAGTGGCGGTGAAATCTAGGGGGGCTAGTAGGGACTAGGAAGAAAATTAGGGGGGCATATATTTTTTATCATTTTAATAATAAATAACAATGTTGTCAATATTAAATTTATTTGGTACCAAACAAATATAAATATAATATAGAGTAGAATCTCTTATAGCATGCTTTCCTAAAACACTGTCTTTTAAAACACTATACTCCAACCATGGATATTTTTTAAACCACGTTGATTTAAAGCTTCTAATTTTTTCACCTTGTTTAACTTTTGGATAGTGCGATAGTATCGGCTGACGTGGTCCTCATCAGAAGTCTGTGACAAGTCGCTAGGTCCAGAAACAGTAAGAATTGTTTGTTCTGGTTCAGGTCTCTCAGTTTCAGTATCATCACTTATATCATCCTCACTAGTTTTATTTTCACAAGAACTAGACTCACTATCACTTTCTTCAGTAGCACTTAAGTTACAAGATGTCACCATTTCATTAGTTTTTAATATATTTTCTAAATTACGCTTGTACTGCCGATACTGGTCGAAGGCAGGAAAGTATCAGTTTTTAATTTTTTTTATCTGATTCTGATAAAAAGTTATTTTTAATATTATTTGTGCGCTTCATATTTATTTTTACTTTACTCTTTGACGACAAAATAACGAATGAGCATTGAGATTTTCATGACTCTTATAAATACCAAAATTTGTAAAACATGTTTGAACTTGCTAAACTATGCACGTGAACGAGTAAGTAATGTATAGAACAATCTTAACAAGTAATTACAAGTTTTTTGCAAGTTTTGACAAGTTCGACAGCGCGTTAATTATAACACCAATAATAATCATGGTTAATGCAGATAGAGATTTTTAGATACATGTGTATTGATGCAAAAAAAAATGCTGTATAACAATGTTTTTTTGGTGTTTCTGTCTTTAAAATGTTAAGATGTTTAAAGTAATATTACTAGCAATTTTTTTTAGATTGATACTAAAAGTCGGTGGAGGGGGCAGGGGACTACTAAAAAATTTAGGAGGCCAGCGCCCCTCTGGACCCCCCTAGCGCCGCCACTGTCGGTGAGTATGTAATGTTAATAGATTATTTGTAAACATGATTCATTTCGACAGAAATAATAATTTAATATTCCTTTTATGAAAACCAGAACTATGTAATAAATTGGATAAAAGTATAAGCATTAAAGACATTCACAAAAATCAATTAAAATCTGTATAAACTATTAAAAGAAAATCATTCGCCCCATCTCACTCATGCTCAGTATCTATAGTTGTTATTTTAATAAATAATTATACATAATCTAATTAATAAGGCACATGTGTGTCAGGAATAATTCCTAAGAATTATAAATAATAAATGCGGTCTGTATACCCTAGTCATGTGCGAAACCGATCAGCTGATCATAGCGCTGCAATGTTACAGCTATCCGCAAATTCTCCGGGATTAAGATATGCTGTAAAATACAGTGTGTTTGATAGATATTCGGCCATTCGCACATGAGCAGGAAACCCGCGTAATGTGCTGTAATGAAATATAAAATTAAAGATTATAGTAAAAAAATAGGTTCATCAGTTCGAAGCCGCCTGTCGACAATATGTGATTTGTAGGTAAATAAAAAATACAGTTACATGTATTTATCACACTCAACTGCTATAAGTTTATTAATTAAAGTGAAACATACGGCCTGAAGTCAGACTTACGACAAGATGTTATCGTGTATGTAGAGTTCCTTGTGGTCCTGACAAAAATGTAGATCTGACAATCATAAGAAACCTGAAAAAGTCTATATAAAATAGGAGAAGGGGTATTGGCGCGCGTTTTAAAATTATACAAACATGAAAATAAAAAAAAATATATTTCAAATTACAGAAATTATTTGTATATTATATTCTAAAACAGTAATTAATTTTGCATCGACGAGGTATATTTGTTCTGTTTTGTTTAATCATTCATCTTGTAATCTGTAAGCAATATAACAAAAATATAAATACATTCCTACTTCCTTTTGTGAAATATTTAAGGTTAGAATAAGAATTGTCTTCTATAAAAGTTAAATTAAAATCTTTGTTAAAAATATCGTTTTTTAAAGCAAATAATACATTTCAATATTACTAACCATACTGGTCTACTAATGTGCTCTGCTAAAATTAATAAAATGTTTTGCAATAAAACCTGTTGTATCGTACTGATAACTTCGAATATTAGTGTAATATAATACAAAAAATAAAATAGATATATCTCAAATCACAAATTCTGAAATACTCAATTCATTTCATGTATATATCTACATCGTGAAATATGTCATTATGAATGACAGCTGTCAATCATGATGTTCATTTTTGCGCTGAGTGTACGACAAAGCACACATCAATTGCGTAAAATGAGTAGAACAAATTCAAATTTCAAAATAATATTTTATATACTTATTCTCAACTAAATAAATTAAACTTTTTGATATGCAGAATAAAAAGATTGTGAAATTACTATAAAACAAACAAATTTGAATTGAAATGCAGCAAATCAAGATATCACAATTTTGAGTCTGAATTTCTCAAAAATGCCGGGTAAGATTTTGTTTCAAATTCTGTATATTTATAAATATGGTCTTCTATAGCACATAATTTTTTTAACCAATTTAAATTTGTTACCTTTGAAGAAAAAATAAAAATATCCGAAAAAACCTGCTTTTGAGCGTTTTTCGCATATTTAATTTTTTTTCTCAAAAGGTTCAAATTCAAGTTGGATAAAATTTGTAGGACCATATTCTTAAATATATAATAAAATAATCAAAATCGTACCCGGCATGTTTGAGAAATTCAAGTCCATTTTTGAGCCGTTTTCTATCAATTATTATATATTTTATAATAGAGTACAACATCTCTTAAATATACAAGTATCAAATATTGCTATAAGTTTCGTCGCTAACGATGCACCAATTTTAATTGGATATTTCCGTAACTATGCTCTGAGAATTTTATTAAAGAGACTTAAAGACCCTATCGGTCATTTAATACGGACAAAGAACCCTAGTGATTTAAATTCGGCATTATACATGCTTACGAATGATTTCCAATTCGAAGCAAGCCCTAAAACACCTAAAAACCTTTATAGTCAAATCCAAAAATATATTCCAAAACAAAACACTCCAAAATTTAAAATGGTACCCAAATACATACCACCTCAACCCGTATATCAAAATAAATTCCCACTTGCTAGACAAAACTATTTCACTCCCACAGTAAACAGGAACCCTAATTTCGGAAATCAAAGAAATTTCCAAAGCCAAAATTTTAGAAACTCAACGAATAATCAGAGCAAGGTTATGCCAAAACCTACTCTTATGAGTATATCAACTCGCAATACTGGTTTTCAGCCTAGACCTGGACCGTCACGTCAAAATTTTCAATCCCCACAATTCCATGCAGAGGAACTTTTTAATTTAGACGAATATGAATTAAAAGAAAGCGATAGCTTTGCAGATAATAAATGTTATCTCCCAGAAACATAAGAAAGCAACGAAATAGAGACAGTAGAAGAAGTAAATATTAACATTAAAAATGACACTGATATCTCTGACCAACATTTTTTTAGGAAATCTAGCCCCAGATCTCACTTTGAACTAATGAATTTAACAATAAATCAGAGTAAACTCCCATTTATAATACTCCCAGAGATTAATTTTAAAGTATTGATAGATACCCGTAGCACTAGATCTTTTATTCGGCCCAACATAGCATCTAAATTTTATAATAAATTTGTAACAAACGAGCCATTCCAAATGAAAAAGCACACGGGACATCCACAGAATTATACAGTACAATGGTACCTATTTCTAAAATATTAAACCCAAAGATGAAGTTTATTTAAAATATCACATTTTCAACTTTAACGACCAATTCGACATGCTATTGGCCATGAACAATTTAAAAAAGTTAAGAATTTTAATTGATACATTTAATGATTTAATTATTACATCATATAGTAAAATTAAAATAAATTATTTTATATATATATATATATATATATATATATATATATTTAGTAATATGTACATTATTACTATACTTAAAGTATTGGCTTTAAAATTATGTATAATTCATCGTAAATTTCATTCATAAAAACAAAGATATATTAGTTGAAAGAGATCAAGTTAGATCAAGTGTTCTGCAGCCAACTTAAGATTTAATTAAGCGGATGTTTCACCTTAATTTCATTTAACAATAATATTGAAATCTTAAAATATGGTAGTTAATAATCCTTGATATTTCAGCCATTTTAATGATAAGTTCAACAATGAATATCTGAGCACTATTAGAGAAAAAGTTAAACAGGAGAATTGGCGTCCTTAAATTTTAAATATGTAAGAGGTTAGTCATGGCAGTAATTATCATATTGACAAGATATACATTACATATTACAATTTAGTTTATTATAATTTAATTTTAAAAATAATTAAATAGTGTGTTCATTTAACTTTTCATGAGAGTAATGTGCATTTAGGTTAATTTTAAGAAATTTAATTGTAATGTAAACTCTACTGGAATTTTATTAATTTGCTGGCTTGTATATAAGATAGCTAAAAGAACTTATAACATAAAGATATTCAGCCTTATTCTTGTGACCATTGTATTCAATACAATATCATAAACTTTACAATTACGATTACAAGGTACTGTAAGACATTGTAATAATTTGGTATTCACGTGACCACCTTGTAAACAACAAAATAAGATATTCAGCCTTATTCTTGTGACCTTTGTATTCAATACAATATCATAAACTTTACAATTACGATTACAAGGTACTTTAAGACATTGTAATAATTTGGTATTCTCGTGACTACCTTGTAAACAACAAAATAAGATATTGTATGAATTACGATATTGAAATCTATATAAGTATGAAAGCAATAATAATTGTAACCAACATAAAATGCAATTGTTTTGATGGATGAAAAACTGTTTGAAATTATTTTAAAGTGATATTAAATAATTGAATTGTTGTACATTTACACTTAATGCTTTAAAATTAAAAGAACATTTAATAAAAATGTGATATTGTAGAAAATAAAAATTATTTTTCATTTACGCGTGTTGGTATCCCATATTGGAACTTTGATAATTTTTAACCTCTCTGTAATCAAAATCATGGCATCAAAGAAGGTTTGTAAAACCCAGTATCCCTTAATTGTCTTCTTGAAGCCCTTAAGTTTTGTCTTTTAAAAGACCACAAAAATATAAAATAAATAAATATATCATCACGCCTTTTACCCATTACTGGATGTGGCACTCTGCCTAAGCAGATCTCGGTATGTCATATTGTTGAGACGCCACTGCTTCCTCAACCGACCACCGGTTTATCACCAACACCCAGCGCCATCTATTGAGCGCCACCACCTACCTTTAGTTTTAGTTATATTTCTTGCTGTTAATTTATTGTAAATTTCACTTGTATTGTAACTCGCTTTCGCTGTGCACCAAGTCGCACGTTTGTTCTATTAACCTGTACGCCTCTTACGGCCACGTGTTTTTACACAATTCACTTTTTACTCTAAATAATTACGCTCAAGTGTTTAGTGCTAATATCAAACATTATTTCAGCTTTCCGAATACGCATTTATTGTTATTCCAATTGGGAAAGATTTTGTATTGCTACCAGCAAACTGTTTGTCAATAAGTATAATTTTGAATAATTTGTATTTGCTACTGTATCGTAAGTACGCTTTATTTATTTGTATCATCGCACAACATCAATCCATCTCGTTGTTTGGTTATAAGTTAATTCAGTTTTGTAATCCTGGTTTATTTTAAGTTATTTATTCTTGATTGCTATTGTACAGTATTTCGATTTTTTTGGGGTATTAAAATAGTTCCTAGTTTGTGTCTGCAAATTTATCTTTTGATTCCCATACTCGCCTCAGGTTGTTCAGCCCCTCAGGCACCCTCGTTTGCGTTATTTGTAAATTCAATAAATCCTTTGGCTTTCTTTTATTTAAATTGTTGCACTAGCTTATCTTTCCTTCTCTTTGTTGATTAGACCACGTGACTACAGTTAGCTTTGTCACTTCCTGACGCATTATTTGTGGGCCTGCCCCTATTATCCTGTCTCTCCTTCAGCAACGAGCTACCATCCTTGTGTTAAGGCTTCCAGAGCAGCTCCTGGAAGTGAAGAACGTCCGTACCTTCTCCTTCCAGCATTGCATCACTCTGCCTTACTTTCTGCTCTCATTCTCTCTCTACGCAATCCCCGCGAAACGACCTCACGGTCGAACATTTGGTCCTTCGAGCCGGATCCGCATCATTCTCTCTCATCGCAATCCCCGCGAAAGGACCCCTCGGTCGAACATTTGGTCCTTCGAGCCGGATGTGCATTATTCTCTCTCTCTACGCATTCCCCGCGAAACGACCACTCGGTCGAACATTTGGTCCTTCGAGCCGGATCCGCATCATTCTCTCTCTACGCACTTCCCGCGAAACGACCCCTCGGTCGAACATTTGGTCCTTCGAGCCGGATCGTAGCGGGCCGTTGGAACCCTTCACGCCTTTTGCATCTACATCGGTTTTTCGTTTTGTACTTTACTGCAAATCCGTCGTGAAATCGATTTCGTTTATTCTATTTTTTGTAGTCCCATCGGTGAATGCTACGCTCTTGTCTCTTCGCATCACTTACTTGTTCGCACCTGTCCAATATGACGGATTTACTATACGCTACCATCAAACACGATTTTTGCACATGTTTCATTGAATCTTTAGAGTCTTTAATAAAACAATCTGCCAGTGACCCTGACGCAATTGCTGAAGCTTGCACTCAATACGAGCAACTATCAGAACGTGTTCAGGAATATGAAACTCATCATGTTCAAATCATGATGCACAAAGACAACGCTACCAAACGAGATGACCTCCTTATTGAATACGATGATGTTCAAGTTGCTGTTCGTAAAATAAGAACGATATTTAAAAAACCACCATTCTGTATTTCGGGAGACTCGTCCCAATCAGATGTTCTGAATACTGGATTCAATGCACAATTATCTTCACAATCACAGTGCTTCGCTAGACTTCCCAAACTAGACATACCTAGTTTCGCTGGTGAAATTGCGAACTGGAATTCATTTTATGATCTATTTAACAGTTCTATTCATAATAATGACACCTTACAATCCGCTCAAAAATTTCAGTATTTGAAATCACTCTTGAAAGGAGAATCCCTGGCACTTGTGAAAAACCTGTCACTGACTGATGATAACTACGCGATTGCTCGAAAACTGTAAAGCAATTAAATTTAGATGTATATATAAGGCTTTACTTTATTTAAATATATAACAATAATAACATTGAATTCAGAAATAAAATATAAATATATATTATGGAAGATGTGTACACTTTTAAGTTTGAAAGAAGAATCAAAATAAATAAATAGTTGACAGAAAAGTAAACATAAACAATAGAGTAATAATTAGAAGTTACTTGGAGACGAAATAATGTAACGTCGCCAAACTACTTGATAGCGACGCTACATTACTCCCCCTCAAGAAAAGAAAAGAGAGGAAAAAGAAAGGACAATAAAAATGTTGTGCTCAACATCTAAAATGTTAAATATAATGTGTGAAAGATAAGAATAAAGAGATAGTGAACAATACGTTGGATAAATATAATCCAGAAACGAAGAAACTAAAAGAATGATAATTTCAACGGAAAAAGTTAAGTAAAAATTGCTGAAAGGCGTTATTAAGAAGGGATGAAATTATCAAGAATTAATTAAAACATTACTGAAAGAATTTAAGAAGTATTAGTAGCACTAGATTGGCTTTAAACTAAATGTCACACAACACAACATTGATATTGATGAAAATGGAAAGGAAATAGCAAGAAAAAGCACGTAACACATAATGTAATGTAGTGTTTGGTGATGTTCAAAATGTGTAGCAAAAGTAATAATAGTAATAAGAAAATTGTCTAATCAAGTAAGTCTGATTAGTTGATTGTGTTAGAGTACGTGTAAGTGAATAAATGTATGTGTTACGTGTTGAAAGAATAGAAATAGAAAATAGATATAGTTACATTAAATACTTAATAAAATAATTTAAATTAAGATAATGTTCATATTTCTTGAAAGATGGGTAGACTGGCAGAGTTGGATAGACTGGTAGAATTGGGAAGACTGGTAGAATTGGAGAGACTGGTAGAAGTGAGTAGACTGGTAGAAGCGGGTTGACTGGTAGAAGTGGGTAGACTTGAAGAATATCAGGAAACGTTGGGCACTTTGTTAAGCACTTTGACATTCGCGGCACTCAATTATGATTTTTTCTTTTTGTCGGGGGTCACCAATGTTAAATGAATTTAAGATAATTGTTAAATTATATAAACTTGTAGAATAAATTAACTAAACCAAACACAAAATATTTTATTTTTCATCAACTTGTTTATAGTAACTAACACAATAATAATAAAACATAAATAGTAAATTCAAATATTTCATAACAACCAATAATATAAAAATAAACCTAAACCTACTTCTTTCCTTTATTTATATGTCATGTAAATAAATAGTAACAGGCACCACAAAACTCTTAGAAGGTCGCTACGCTCATAAAAGACTGATATCGTCACATCATCTTCAAACGCTGATAGATTTGCCCAAACCCATACCGCTAAACTATAAAACCGCAACTACATTCGTTTCTTCCATTCATGAGCACACCGAAGCTTTAAAATCTAATAACGAACCTGTAGATGAATGGAGTTCACTGATCGCATTTATTTTAGCCTCAAAACTAGATACAGAAACTCGAAATGACTTTGAACGCACTCTAGGCAAAGACAACTTGCCAACTCTTAATGAACTATTATCGTTTTTAAACAGTTTTGCACAATCCCAGCAATGGCAAAGTGTTCACAATACTCGCGCTGCACCACATGAACACAAAAATGTGATCTCCAGTCCCAGATCACCTAAACATTTAACGCAAAGCTACCTGAAAACCTCAGCATTTGTCTCAACAACCAATGCAACAAAATGCGCTATTTGTTCACAACCACATTCGTTATTTAGATGCTCTGAATTTCACCGCATGGAGCCATCAGCTCGTCTTAATATTGTACGCACAAGCAATTGTTGCCGAAATTGCTTATCTCCGATTCATAACACAAACCAATGCCAGTCCAAGGTAAATTGTAAAACGTGCAATAGACGACATCACACGATGTTGCATTTGAATCATATTCAATCTCCAAAGGCAGAAACTGTCAACCGTTCTTCACCGATCGAAAATCTCAACCATCAGACCGTCGCAATCAACTCCAGTCCTTCTCAAACTGTTGGGAATGAAATCTCATTATTTTCACAGAGTCATTCGACTCCCTTTGTTTTATTAGGAACAGCAATAGTCCTGATAACTGATTCTGCAGGCACTTGGCACCCTGTCCGAGCATTACTCGACAGTGGAAGTGAATCATCATTCATCACGTCGGAGTGTACAAATCGCTTATATTTAGCAAGTCTTCCTGCTAACATCACTGTAACAGGATTCGGTAATACTACTTCATCCAGTATTATCCGAGGTACTACGACACTTCGTTTGCGTTCTATGCATCAAGAGTCTCCTATTTACAATCTGTCAACAATTGTAGTCTCGCATATTATCAGGAATCTTCCTAAAGCACAGCTAAACACTGACATTCTAAATCAGTTCAAACATTTACCATTGGCCGATCCCGACTTTATAACGCCCGCACCCATTGAACTATTACTAGGAGCAGATCTTTACTTTAATATTATTACAGGTCGCAAAACTAACAGTTCTATTGGGCCCATCGCTCTCTAAACCACCCTCGGTTGGATCGTTTCCGGCCCAGTCGCCATTCCAACCAGTCCGCAAATCAACACATTATTGACTGTCCAAGAATCCATCTCTGAAACTCTTACTAAATTCAGGGAGTTGGAGGAGATTCCGAACAATCACGCCTTCTGTGATGACGATCGCCTAGCTGAAGACATATTCACGAAGCAACATATCCGCCTGAACTCTGGTCGGTATGTCGTCCCGCTCCTTCTCAAACAGCATCCCATTGATTTAGGAAACTCTTACACTAATGCTTTACGCTGTTTTCAAACACTACAACGGCGTCTGGCATCTAACAAAACGCTCAACCATGAATATCAACAATTCATGAGAGATCATCTAACTCAGAATCACATGTCGCTTCTTCTTCCAGAACTAGATATCCAAAATGAAGGATTTTATCTTCCTCATCATGGTGTTCTTCGCGACACTAATTCTACAATTAAATTCAGAGTTGCTTTCAATGGTTCGAAGAAAACTCACCTAAATTCTTCACCACAGACTTACGTATTAAACTACAACCAAAAACATCCACGACTTCCACCATCACATCATCGATTCTCACAACTTGTGATTCAACACTTCCATATAAAATACCAGCATCCGTCGCCCCGAACCCTTCAAGCGATCTTAAATCGTCAGTTTTGGACCCTGGCTGCTCGCCGCGTCATTCGTAGCTACTCAGCCAAATGCATCAAATGTTTTCGATGCAATCCCGCTGCACCACACCCACAAATGGGTGACCTGCCCGCAAACAGAGTTATACAGCTAAAACCTTTCGATGTGGCAGGCGTAGACTACGGTGGTCCATTTCACGTAACTCCGTACAAGAAGAAAGGGTTTAAATCAATTAAAGCATACCTCTGCCTCTTCGTATGCTTTTCAACAAAAGCGCTGCATCTAGAACTTGCATCAGATCTGTCTACCGACGCCTTCATTCTCGCTTTCCGTCGCTTCCTCGCTAGACGCGGTAGATGCTCTCATATCTACAGCGACTCAGGCACTAATTTTGTTGGTGCTAAAAGTTATTTCACTGACTTACAAAAATTCGTCGCCTCCAGTGGTTAGAATGAACATCTAGCCAATCAACTCGCTTCCAACGGTACTCAATGGCATTTGAATCCGCCTTCTGCTCCGCACTTCGGTGGAATCTGGGAGGCCGGTATCAAGTCCGTTAAATTCCACCTTTCACGTGTTATAGGCTCTCAGATACTCACGTTCGAAGAATTCAACACTCTGTTGTGCCAGATAGAGTCTATTTTGAACTCTAGGCTACTGAGCCCACTTTCTGCTGATCCAAATGATCTACATGCGTTAACCCTTAACCGTTTTATCATTTTAGAAGCTGCTGTATGTCTTCCTGACAGGGACTACCTCAGTGGACCTGAGCATCGCCTCCATCGTTGGCAGCTGCTGCAGAGAACCCAGCAGGAGTTCTGGAAACGTTGGCACAATGAGTACCTAAACACCCTGCAACAGCGCATGAAGGGGACGCGCTCTGCACCGAACCTGGAACCCAACCAGCTCGTGCTCATTAAAAATGAGTTGCTACCACCACTGCAGTGAAAATTGGGCCGCAACCTCAACGTGCATCCAGGTCGTGATGGCGTAGTACGAGTCGCTGATGTGAGGACTGCTTCGGGCATTCTATCCAGGCCCGCGGTGAAGCTGTGTCCTCTTCCGTAATCTTGAAAACTTGGTTTTGGCCGGCAGGATGTTGAGACGCCACTGCTTCCTCAACCGACCACCGGTTTATCACCAACACCCAGCGCCATCTATTGAGCGCCACCACCTAACTTTAGTTTTAGTTATATTTCTTGCTGTTAATTTATTGTAAATTTCACTTGTATTGTAACTCACTTTCGCTGTGCACCAAGTCGCACGTTTGTTCTATTAACCTGTACGTCTCTTACGGCCACGTGTTTTTACACAATTCGCTTTTTACGCTAAATAATTACGCTCAAGTGTTTAGTGCTAATATCAAACATTATTTCAGCTTTCCGAATACGCATTTATTGTTATTCCAATTGGGAAAGATTTTGTATTGCTACCAGCAAACTGTTTGGCAATAAGTATAATTTTGAATAATTTGTATTTGCTATTGTATCGTAAGTACGCTTTATTTATTTGTATCATCGCACAACATCAATCCATCTCGTTGTTTGGTTATAAGTTAATTCAGTTTTGTAATCCTGGTTTATTTAAAGTTATTTATTCTTGATTGCTATTGTACAGTATTTCGATATTTTTGGGTATTAAAATAGTTCCTAGTTTGTGTCTGCAAATTTACCTTTTGATTCCCATACTCGCCTCAGGTTGTTCAGCCCCTCAGGCACCATCGTTTGCGTTATTTGTAAATTCAATAATTCCTTTGGCTTTCTTTTATTTAAATTGTTGCACTAGCTTATCTTTCCTTCTCTTTGTTGATTAGACCACGTGACTACAGTTAGCTTTGTCACTTCCTGACGCATTATTTGTGGGCCTGCCCCTATTATCCTGTCTCTCCTTCAGCAAAGAGCTACCATCCTTGTGTTAAGGCTTCCAGAGCAGCTCCTGGAAGTGAAGAACGTCCGTACCTTCTCCTTCCAGCATTGCATCACTCTGCCTTACTTTCTGCTCTCATTCTCTCTACGCAATCCCCGCGAAACGACCTCTCGGTCGAACATTTGGTCCTTCGAGCCGGATCCACATCATTCTCTCTCATCGCAATCCCCGCGAAACGACCCCTCGGTCGAACACATATATTTTATCGCTTAAAGTGCGGTTACCAGCCGTCAAATCACGTCCTTTCAAAATATTAGTGGAGAAGGAGCCACAAGGGTAGATTTAAATTGGTGAAATTCAACCAATTCAATAAGGATAATATATATATATATATATATATATATATATATATATATATATATATATATATATATATATATATATATATATATATATATATATATATAATATATTGATTGATTGATTCAATATAATAAAAAATTTATTTATTATTTCAACACAAACAGTACAGCGTGTTTACAGTACAAGCTACTGACAGAATCTAACTTCTAACTACACATGTTCTTGATAATATGCAGAAATTACCTTACTCAGCAATGTCTCTCATGTTTCACCGTGAGAGACAAGTCTGATGCAATGAACTTGAAAGATTGTGAAATACAGGGCTGGACTCCTATATTACTCCTCCACCCTTAAGAAGAAAAGCTAACTCTGAGAGAGTGTTGCTTTTATGTAATTTGGTTTAATTCTATATCATTATGATTATTTGTGTTTTTGGAGAGATAAGTTCTGCATTTACAAAAGTTTCTTAAACTACAACATATAATAACAATAATAATAATTATTATAAAAGTGTACAATATTATATAATGAGTTTGATTATTAATATTATAAATTGAATCCAAACGAATTTCCTTTTGTTTTTCTATATTAAAATTTGAAATATTCTGAATTTTATTCTCTAAATGTTTTATTTGTAAATTTGTTACATTTTGATTTAAATCAATTAAATTGCCAAAGTTATTTGATACTTCTATTTGATTATTTATTTCACACATTTCGGTGACATAAATTCCTTTAAGAGTTTTTATTTCAAAATTTTTATTACAAGTAAATTTAACCTGTTGTTCGTTTGGAGAGTATAAGTATTTAATTTTTGAGTTTTTTATATTTATTATTGAGTTTATTTGTGATAATTTTGAATATTGGCAGTGTTCGAATTCTTTATAACAGACAATATTTTCTAGACATTTACTATACTCATTATTTTCAACTATACAGTAATATTCCTTATCATCTAGTTTCGTACATTTATTAATGGATCTAACTCTACAATTATTTCTTGAATACAATCCATTTACAATATTTATAGTCTCATATGTGTTATGTAATTTTGTCGGGATAGGTGTGACTTGTATTAGGTTCTCTACTCGTGTGTTTGCAGGTATTTCAATAAGGATTGTTAGTTTTAAGTTATTATAAGTACAATAGGTCTTTAGTATGTCGTTGTTCTGAATGTTGTTTAGTACAAGTGAACGTAGTTGTTTATTTTCGATTTTGTTTATTTCTCTGAGGAACAGTTCGTGGTTAATTACGCCAAAGTATAGAACGTTTAATTTACAGAATGTGAATGTCTCTTCAAGTTGGACTAAAGTAAAATAAATATCTTGTGCTACTTGTATAAATTCGTTAATAATATTCTGAAATTTTATTGTTGTTAGTTCGTCCCACATTACTATAACGTGTTCGTTTATTATTTGAATTTTTTCATTTAAAGCATTATTATTTTCATTAATCAATTTTATTTTGTCATTGAATTGGGCTGTGATATTATTATTTATTTGGATAAGTGTGTTAATTTTAACGGATGTGATTTTCTGATTATTCTCAACATTAGTAAGTATTTGATCGTAACGTTCCTTTTCTGAATCGTCGAGATTGCCGGTTATACTTTTAATTATTGAGCCAAGACCGTTGATCAATCCACGTTTTTTGCGATGTAGGTTAAGTAGTTGAATTTTTTCATGAATGTGATTTAATAAGGAATTTAATATGTTACGGTTATTAATTACACTATTATCAATCTTATAGAGATCTAGTTTTGAATAAAATGCGTTGATGTTTCCTTCAAGTATTTCGGATTGTTTGAATAGTTCTTCTAGGGGAATTTTGACAATTATGGTTTGAGTGTTTACCTGTATGTGTGCAAGGCCGAGTTCGAGAATATTGATGCCAGGGTTTTGGTCATCTTTTGTTATTAATGTAATTCCGAAGGGAATTAATCTGAAACAGTAACACGGGGTTTCTTTAGTTGTGTTAACTTATGTTTTTTATTTTTATCATCGATTATTTGTCCGCGTTCATGTACAACTGCTTTTACGTTAATTTTCTTAAATTTAGGTTTCTCAATCTTGCCTGTGTTTCGTTTGTGGATTTTTACGTGTACTTGTTCCGGGATATTAATTTGTTTATTTAGAGGTTGAGCGTATTTTAATTTAGCCTTATTAATATTTTGCTTAACTTGTTGATTTATTTCTTTTAGTATTTCGGAATGTTTAAGCACATAATCTTCAACAACAATTTCTTCGGGTTTTACGTTTAAATTTATTTCTATGCCGTATATAACTTCGATTGGGGTTCGTTTTGTAGTAGCATGAATACTGTTGTTGTACGCAATTAATGCGTAGTTTAAGCGTTCTTTAAGTTTGAGGGATTTTATTATCGGATTTTGATTTATAATACGCATATGTTCAATTAGAGACGAGTGGAATCGCTCTACTATTCCATTGCTTTTCGGGTTGTCTACTGAAGTGTAATGAATTTTTATATTTCGTAATTCTAGGTAATTTTGGATCACTTTGTTATTGAACTCTAAACCGTTATCAGATATAATTTTTATTGGAATAGTGAAATGTGTAAAGTATTTTATTAATTTTCCTAAAATAGTGATCGCGTTTTTATCTTTTACAACGTAGGCCATGGCGAATTTTGAAAATGCGTCAACAATAGTAAGGATTTTGGTTTGTTCTAGAGAAAGCAAGTCTATGTGTAATATTTCGAAAGGTTTCTCCGCTGTTATTAGGATATTAGGGATCTGGATGGGATTCCGTTCATATTTATTCGCGAGACATATATCACATTTATTAATAAAATTTTGTACGTCTTTCGACATGTTCGGCCAGTAATATTGTAGTTTTAGTTTGTTGTAGGTTTCAGTGATACCACGGTGGTTAGTTTTACCCTCATGGTAATTTCGTATGATAAGTTGTTGTTCTTCTACGTTTTCTATATCTTTAACCATGTTTTTACAGCATATTAGTCTATAACTTCCTTTTTTAAAGTATACTTGTAATACGGAATTGAAATATTTTTTGAAATTTTCGGGTATCAGACAGTAGTACGTTATTCCGGGTTGAAGATAATTTTTTATGAATTGTGTGATATTTTGGTTTGAGTTTTGTTTATTTAAATAAAAATAAATGCGTTGGATTTTATTTTCGAAAATTTTTTCTGTTTTAACATTATTATTTATCGTTTCGTTTTCGGATTCCGATCCTACTTCGGCTATTTCTGATTCATTATCAGTATTCAAATTTAATTCTAAATTTTCGGGCTTATCGTACACGTTAAAAATAATTGAGGTGTTAGCGAATAATTCTTGGATTAGATTTTCGATTTTTATCCAAGGTATTTTGTCATGTCCTGTACAAATACGTGGTAAGTCGAGTTGGTTGATGTCATTTTGGATACAATATTCTAGTAATTTATTCAGGCATTTCTTAACATCTAGCAGGGTTGGTTTCCTTTGATTATAAATTTCCTTCGTTATTAAATGTAAAATTGTTCGGGGTGCTTTTTGAATATAAATTTTGTTATCTACGTTAAATAATTTTGATACAGGGTAATTTTGTTTTACTTGCTTGGCGAATCCTTGTGACATATGTAGATCTTTTGAAACACAGTGTACTAATGGGTTGTCTGATTTAAAGATGTCTGCGTTATTATATCGAATTTCGAATTTTGGTTTTATTCGCGAGAGGGCGTCGGCGACGTAATTTTGGCAACCTTTTTTATATTCGATTACATAATTGAATTCTTCTAGTTTGAGGCGCCATCTAATAAGTTTTTGATTTGGTTCCTTTAGTGAATTTAGCCAAACGAGAGGGCGGTGATCGGTGATAATTTGAATTTTCGACCTAAAAGGTATGGGCGGAATTGTTTGGTTGCCCAGACAATTGCTAGCAGTTCTTTTTCGATAACAGAATAGTTGATTTCGTGAGAATTAAGTGTCCGTGAGATGTAAGAGATGGGGAGATCTTTGTTGTTTCCGTCGCGTTGAGAAAGTACAGCGCCGATTGCGTAATTACTAGCGTCGGTCGTTAATATGAAATCTTTGTTGAAGTCAGGATATTGGAGAATGGGGTTGTTTGATAAAAGGGTTTTGCATATCTCGAAACATTCCGTATAATTTTTATTAGTTATGTCTATTTTATTTCCTTTTTTCAAGCAATTTGTAAGCGGTTTTGTTATTTTAGAAAAGTTATCTATAAAACGACGGTAATAACCGAGTAGCCCAAGAAAGGATTTTATTTCTTTAGGTGATTTTGGTATCGAAAAATTTTTTATCGCTTGTATTTTCGCGGGGTTTGGTTTAATCTCTTCAGTAGTGATGATGTGGCCTAAATATGCTACTTCCTTACGTAGGAATTCGCATTTATCCAATTGAATTTTGAGATTTGCTTCGCGCAATTTTTTGAAAACTTTTTCAATATTTATTAAATGTTCTTCGAAAGATGTACCAAGAATAATAATATCGTCGAGATATACGAAGCATATCTTATTTATCAGATCTTTTAAAACAAAATTCATCAAGCGCTGAAAAGTAGCGGGGGCGTTCTTTAGCCCAAACGGCATACGCTTAAATTCGTAGTGTCCGCTGTTGGTTGAGAAGGCGGTTTTAGGAATGTCTTCGGGATTGACTTCTGTTTGGTGGAAGCCGGAAGTTAAGTCAATGGTTGTAAAGTAATTAGATTTTCCGAGTTTGTCGAGGATGTCAGTTACGTCTGGGATAGGGAATTTGTCGTCGATAGTTTTGTCGTTGAGTTTACGATAGTCTATCACAACGCGAAATTTCTGTTTACCCGATGCGTCAATTTTTTTGGAGACTACCCAAATGGGGGACGACCAGGGGGAGTAAGAATGTTGAATTATGTCGTCGTTCAACATTTTTTCAATTTGTGTATGTACCTTTTGTTTGTAGATTTCTGGGTACTTGTATTGTTTTGCGTGTATGGGAATGTTGTCGGTTGTTTTTATGTCATGTTTTATTTTATTTGTGAACGAAAGTTTTTGATTATCATCTAAAATGAGATCTCTGTATTTATTTAATGTTACGAACAGTCCTTTTTGTTCCGACTCGTTTAAATGATCGGTTCTGATGGCTTGCTTATTTATTTCTATATTAAATGTTTTATTTTGTTTTTGGTTTAAATATTGAAATTGATATTTATATTTATTTAGAAACGTTACATCACCTTTTTCAAAATTAAATTTAGTTTTAAGTAATTCGATGCCGGGAATGCCCAATAAAATATCAAAATCTTTATGAAAATTGAAAATGTAGCTTTTAATGTTTAATTTCTTAAATTGGAAATAAGTAAATTCAGTTCCGGACGATTTACCGTTACAAGTATAAATTGTAAAATATTCACGAAATTTTGTTGTGTCGGATTTAATTAATTTTGGATGTATGTAATTTTGAGTTGAGCCTGTATCTAAAAGTATTTTAAAATTATTAATTTGAATAAATGGGAGTTTACTAAAATTATTCGTTAAAGATTCGATTCTTGCGAATCGAGTTGGGGAAAATTTTGAGTGTCGATTTGTTCGATGTATTCATTTTCGTTTTCTGTATTATCATCAATTTGTTGTTTATCAGGGTATTCTTCAATTTCGGGATTTTCGAATTCATTATTTTCGAGATTTTGATTAAATAGTTCCTCAAATACGAAGTTTTGTTGTGGCTGATTTTGTTGGAAATAATTTTGTAGACGGACTGGTCGAGTTTGTGTACTCATAGGGGTTGGATTCATGAATTGTGAGTTTCGGATATTTGCTCGTGGGGCGAATGGTTTAGGTTGGTACACTTGTGTTCTTTGAGGTGTTGGAAATTTTTGCATCGAAGATTGGTATTTTTGATATGTGGGTTGTGATTTTTGTTGAGCAGGAGGGTGAAAGTTATATGATGTGGGTTTATAAATTGGTTTAGATTTATTTAAATTTAAATTTTGGTGTTGGGTTTCTTGGAAATATTGGAAGTCATTTGTAAGGAGGTTTTCAATTTCTTCTAGAGAAGAAGGATTGCGAGTAGCGAGGTTGTTTCTGTAAGGATCTTTACAATTTGAAATGAACGAGTTTACGGCTATGGATTGAATAAAAGCAATTATGCCTTCTTTTGCGTCAGGCACAAGATTGCACAAGTTAATTTTTGCTACTGCACGATCGTAATGTTTTTGAATTTCTTTCAAATATTCGAAAGTTGTAAGTTTTCCTTGTTGGAGTTTAACCATGTTACATGCGATAGTTGGAGCCTGCTGTTTATCATCGTATTTTGCAATAAGAAATTCGCGAAGCTCTTTCCATGTATCGAATTTATGATCGTTTATTAATTCTTCTGCGCGATCTGTTAGTTTCGCTTTAATTTGGAATAATATTAATTTTACTTGGATTGCGTTAGGATGCAAGCTATTAATTAGTTCAATTATTTCATCTGTTTGAGTTATGAAACACGTAAGTGATTTAGGATTACCGTTATATTTAGGTATAGCGCTAACTAAATCGTTAATTGTTTGTTGGTTTTTTAGGGGTTCTGCGGCGATTTGTGCCGTGCGCTGACCCGGAAGTCCTGTTTCAGGCATTGTTTCAATGTTAATATTTAAATTATTTAATACTTCGAGTAAAGAATCCAGGTTTGGATTGGAATTGTGTCAGTGAATTTGTGTGTACAGTGATTATGACAATTATATAAATAAACTTACAGTAATAGTATTACTTCTTTAATCATTGAGGTTGTTGTCTTCTTTCCGATGTTCGCTCGGCAGATTGGAAGACAGGGACGGATCCGCTCTACTGGGGAAGTTGATGCCGGTTCCTTCGTTGTTGAGAATTCTGGTTCACGCTGGAGAGTGGGATGATGCTCTGACTATGACGACGGCTTCAGGCCTCTCGGACTGCTTGTGTGATGAGATTTTTGATGTTGGAAATAATGTCTTTCGTGATAACTTATGGCACTAGCTTTGCTGGCACTTATGAAGTTAGTTTCTTCGGGAGACGATTATTTGATTATGTTCGGATCGCGAATTAACAGTAGAAACTGACTATCGATATTTTTTAACGAATTGAATTTTTGCAGAATTTTCGATATATTGATATTTCACGATCCTACCGACTGCGCCAAATATATTGATTGATTGATTCAATATAATAAAAAAAATTATTTATTATTTCAACACAAACAGTACATCGTGTTTACAGTACAAGCTACTGACAGAATCTAACTTCTAACTACACATGTTCTTGATAATATGCAGAAATTACCTTACTCAGCAATGTCTCTCATGTTTCACCGTGAGAGACAAGTCTGATGCAATGAACTTGAAAGATTGTGAAATACAGGGCTGGACTCCTATATTACTTATATATATATATATATATATATATATATATATATATATATATATATACACATATATATACCGGGTGTAACACGAAAAGTGAAACATAGGCGTTTAACATGGCAAATCAGTTTTTCCGTGCGCATTGCTTCATTAATTATTTTAGGAAAAAATGTTTCAAATAAATATGGTAAAGCATAAAATTCTACGTCCGAATCAAGAAACAAAATTTATTTTGAGTACTTCATACCTGCAGAAATTAAATTTGAAAATTCACGTAATTTCAATTTAATAATAATAGCCATGGAATTAAAAACAAGAGATGAACAAATGCGTAACGTTTTATACGTCAATGTCAGAATAAATTGTCAAAATCATTTTTACGTACTAAATATTTATTTTCTAAATAAAAATTCAATAATAATAAGGCAAAATATTTTTTAGATTTATTATTTAAGAATAATAAAATAATAAACTCGATAAAATATTTAAGGTAGGTTGTTATTAAATATTTAATAAATTAATTATTGTAACAAATTAAATTCAATAAAAACATCAACAAACTTGTTGTATTATGTTACAATTAATACTCCTGTTTTTTTAATCTATATAATTCTTTTTATTATTTATTTTCTGTTACATCAAACTTTATTTATTTATTTTTACACACTGTCATTAT
Organism: Pterostichus niger; assembly: GCA_947425015.1. Classification (NCBI taxonomy): domain Eukaryota; kingdom Metazoa; phylum Arthropoda; class Insecta; order Coleoptera; family Carabidae; genus Pterostichus; species Pterostichus niger. The sequence continues at coordinate 11,620,230 of OX380347.1, forward strand.
ATTTACTACAATATTTTTTTGTTTTTTTTTTATACCAATCTACGATCAATATAAACATTAAAATATACCAACACTCCCTCCATTTTGATGTTTATGCCTAAAATTTACATTATCCATGTTTTTCTGTTTCGTGTAACCCTGAATTTTTACAGCATTTTTCTAAAACTGCTTTTTTTGTTTGTTTATTTTATTACCAGCTCAATACACTAAGTATTATACATGGTAGTGATCTATTTCTACATTCTTTAACTAATAATTGACATTATATTTACTTATAGATAACAATACATATTATTGACATGTTTATGTTTATTTATGGTTAAGAGGTGTTGTTCTTCACGTGTTTATTCTTCATCGCTGGTTGTTAAGATATCTTGGGCTAATCGTTTTTTTAGTCTGTTGGCTGTTGATTTCTGACCTAGATTGTAATGTTCTGCCCCTGGACAGAGATGTATTTTAGTAATGAATTTTTTTGTTAATTTCTTTATAAATTGTATAATAGGCATAATACAGAGTTCTGCGTGTATCTGGTTATTTCGTATATACTAGAGATGAAAAACTATCGGTAATTTCAACTATCGATTGTTCGATAGTGCTATCAGTAAACTATCGATATATCGATAGTACTATCGATAGTCAATTAAATTACTAAACGATAGTTTTAGTTACTAAACGATATTTTTAATTACTAAACGATAGTTACTAAACGATAGTTACTAAACGATAGTTACTAAACAATAGTTACTAAACGATAGTTACTAAACGATAGTTACTAAACGATAATTACTAAACGATACTATCGATAGTTTTTTTTATTTTAATTACTTATCGATAGTATTTTTTTTACAAAAGTATAAATAATTTTTTTTTCAAAATTAAAAAATCTTTGCCTATACAGAGTTTAAAATCATTTATTTAATTTGTTCCATTTTTGAGAGAGAGGTAAAATAAAATTTATAATTTTTTAAATGTTACCCTCATCTCCTAAAATTTAAAACTGTTGATATTGCTCTATATTAAGGGATGTGTGCTACATAATTTCTGTAAATATGGTTTTGTTACAGTTAATATTAACCGCTCTAAGGTATGTAAAATGGGAGAAATAGAAAATAAGGAAATATACAATAAATGTCAAAAATTTATTTCTTTAAAATTTAGGCTTAATAACAAGATTTTAGAAGTTACAAATGTGAAAAATAAAAATCAAGTATGTACTTCTATCCTTAGGTATATATCATTTCTTACATTAATTTATATATTTGTCGAGATCAAGATATTAGAAAAACTAATTGCAATTCTAAACACCTTTTATATTAATTTAGATCAAATAAAAAAGAAATGTGGTGTTGTGATAGTATTTTTGGAGTTGTGATGCATACTGGATGAGTGGTAAGCGGAGACTGTCCTCGTTAGAAGGAAAAAATTGTGGATTTTGGGGTGAACAAAGAAGTTTGGAATGTAGGTACTTGAGAAACAGATGTTGTTAGGTTCGGAGAAAGCGGGCGAAGTTACAATAGCAGGTAGTGGAGAAACATGAAAATTGTACAGATATGTTGCTTAGAAACTACAGAAAATGAACGAATATATACAGAGTGTTTTGCTAAGACTATTACAGAATATATACAAGGTGTGTGATTATTTGTGTATGTGTGGTGATGTATTAGCCGCCACATGACACAATAATATTCACTACAGCACAAACTACAATGAACATCAGAGAACAATGGAATTTAAATTATCTCGTACCTGTTACCCTATAATAAATTTCTTAGAAATCTCACTTTGTCTTTGATCCCTTTAAAGTCTTCCGACAACCAATCGATTTACAGCTAACATTTGTGTACAGTTACTGTACAATAACGATATTGAATATAATTTGAATTATATCATTTAAATGTAGATGAAATCTTGACAAGTCATACTTAACACATAAGCTACCACGTGGTCCGCAAATAACACACGTGTTCGAATTGATCCGGGAACATAAGGTAATTTGCTTGTCATTACTCACAGCTCAGCTCGTGTTATTTATTATTTATTTATTTTTATTTTTAAATTATTTTATTTGAAAGATAGTTACTAAACGATAGTTACTAAACGATAGTTACTAAACGATAGTTATTACATGATAATTACTAAACGATAGTTACTAAACGATAGTTACTAAACGATAGTTACTAAACGATAGTTACTAAACGATAGTTACTAAACGATAATTACTAAACGATACTATCGATAGTTTTTTTTTATTAATTACTTATCGATAGTACTTTATTTTTTAAAACTATCGATGTATCGATAGTACTATCGATAGTTTTTTCATCTCTAGTATATACCATGGTGAGGTGCTTATAATTCGCAATATTTTATTTTGCATTATTTGAATTTTGTTCATTAGGCTTTTACTTGCGTTATACCACAGATTACATCCGTATGTGATGATTGGTCTTATTATCGATTTATAAATTAGTAATCCGTATTCGATTTTCAGTGGAGATTTCCGGTTTATCAGTGGGTATAGCATCCCCAGTCTCATGTAGCTTTGCTTTAGTTTTGTATTTATGTGATATGTCCAGCTAAGTCGTTTATCTAAGTATAGTCCTAAGTATTTAACCGCGCTATCGTTAGGATTCCATGGTATTTCTTTTCCATCTATTGTTAAATTTGTGGAGGGTTGGTTCCTGCGTAGTGTAAATATTTTTGCTGTGCATTTGTCTGCGTTAATTGTGGTGCACCACTTATTGTACCATTCTGCCATTAAATCGATGGAGTTCTGGAGATTTTCTATTGCTGTAATCAGGTCATCACTTTGGCTTATTATAGCCGTATCGTTTGCGTACATTGCGATTGTTCCATTTTATATATTGGGTATATCTGAGTTATATATATTAAATAGTATTGGACCAAGTACGGATCCCTGTGGAACTCCGGCCTTTATTGTTTTTGTTTCTGACAGTGACGAATTTATTCTTACTGCGAACGTTCTATTATCGAGGAATGAGAAGATGATTTTTATTAAGTATTTCGGCATATTAAGTTGTAATAGTTTAAATTTGAGGCCGTCGATCCAAACTTTGTCGAACGCCTGCGCTATATCTAAGAACGCGATCACCGTGTTTTTTTTATTTTCGAATCCTTTAGTGATTATTTCTGTTATTCTTGTCAGTTGATGTAATGTTGAGTGATATTTTCGGAATCCAAATTGCGATCTTGGTATGACATTATTTTGTTCTACCAATTTTGTTAATCGGTTTTGAATAATCCTCTCTAGAAGTTTTGACATTGTTGGCAATAAGCTTATTGGTCTGTATCCTGATGGTATTGTGTGATTTTTTCCTGGTTTGGGAAAGAGTATGATGTTAGCGTGTTTCCAAGTGTTGGGAAAATATCCTATTTTGAGGCAGGCGTTATATATTTTTGTCAAGTGATTGAGTGACTTTTCTGTTATATGTTTGAGGATTAGGTTTGGGATCAGATCATGACCAGGGGCTTTTTTATTGGGTAGATTTTTTATATAAGTGTAAATTTCATCTGTGGTTGTTTGGTTGTAGGTATGAGTATTTGCGATTTCATTATCAATTAGGTGTTGTTGTATTTCGCTTGTGTATTCTGCATTATTTATATTTGGTTGGAATACATTTTCTAGATGTGACGAGAATACGGTGCATTTTTCGTCATCTGTTTCGAAATAAGTTTCCTCGATTTTTATTGTGGCTATAGGTTCAGATTTTTTTAGGATTCGTTTGGTTGCAAGCCACATGTTCGGGCTTCCTGGTTCTAGTTCCTCTACGTATGTCTTATAGGAATTTATTCGGAGATTATCTAGTTCCCATTTAACTTTTCGGGTCAGTTGATTTAATCTATTTTTGTGTTGTAGGTCACGAGTTGTTTGCCACAGTCGTCTTTCTTTTGACTTCTGTTTTATGAGTTTTAGAATATAATCGGGTACATTTTCTTGTTTGGTTGTAGTTTTCTGTTTAATTATTGCATTGTGTGCAGCATGTGCTATTGATTTTGTAAAGCTCTCTACTTCTGCATCGACATCTTGAGGATTTTCCATATTTCTTGTATTTTCAAGTTTCTTGTCTATTTCTGTTTTAAATTTTTCAAAATCAATTTTCCCATTGATTAGTCTAGGTGGTGGTTTGATTGGGTGTATAGTTTCTGTAGATGTTATTAGTACTGGTAGATGATCGGAATCCAATTCGTAAACTACTTTCTGGGTTAGTGTTTTTGGGTAATTTTTTGTTAAAATAACGTCCAAGATATCTGGTTCGTGGTCTATTCGGTAGGGTATGTATGTTGGGTCTGGTGGCGCCTGGATAAAGCAGCCTACTCGCGATGAATATTCGTGTAGTTTGAGTCCATTTGGATTGTTGGTTCTGCATCCCCATATAGTATTTTTGCAGTTAAGATCGCCGAATATTAATGTGGGAGTGTTATCGGAGAATATTTTTTGTAGGTCTTCTTCTTTTAGAGTTTTGCTTGGTTGTTTGTATGCAGCTAGAATTTTTATTTTGTTATTATTATTTATGTATGCGTTTATGGCAATTGCTTCTAACGAATTTAATGGCGGTATGATAGTAGTATGATGTTTCATTTTTATTTTAATAATTATTGCTGCTCCCCCTGAGGCTTCATCAGAGTTTCTGTCGAATCTATGTATCTTATACCCTCTGATTCTGAAAATATCTTTCTGTTGTAAGTGTGTTTCTGTTATGCATGCGATATCAACGTTATTCTTTGAGAGGAATCCTATGAAATCGTTTTTTTGTCGTTTTATTCCGTTTGCATTATAGTTCAGTATTGTTATCTTGTTGATAAGACGTTGATTATTTGCTGCCATTGGTAAGGATAGTAGATAACAGGGAAGTAAAAAAGGATTTAATTTGTTCTATGTAGGGAAGGATAAGATTAATAATTGTTTGTAAGAAGGATGGGATTGTGGTTTGTTCATTGATGTTTTCTGTTGTTGATGTGTTTTGGGTTTTATTATTTCTTATTGAGTTGTAGGTTTTGTTGGCGTAAGAGTTGGGATTGGGATTGATTTGGGTATAAGTAGGTATATCAGTGTGATTAGCTGTTATTTCTGGTCCGGTTTGTGTTTGTTGACGTTGATTTCGAGGATTTGTTTTTTTCAGGGTTTGATACATTGGACATCCTTTATAGCTTGCTGGGTGGTTATCTCCACAGTTTACACATTCTGGGGTTTCATTTTTTTGTTTGGTGCATTTGCTGAAATGATGATTTTGCGCACATTTGACACATCTAGCATCTAACTTACAATAATTTTTAGTATGTCCGTGTCTTTGGCAATTTGTACATTGTGGTATATCTTTTGATTTTTTTCTTGGTTCGACTGATATAATAGGATGAAATAGTTTTGTTAGGTCGAATATTTCACTGGCTTTATCATTGTTAGTGAGATCTACGACACATAGGGGCATTGGATATTTTTCTTTATTTAATAGTCGTGTTACTTTTAATACGGGGTATGACTTTTCTTTTAGTTCTTTTGTTATTATGTCTGGGCTTATAGAAATAGGTAAGTTTCTGATGACTACTGATAGGATATTATTTTCTGGATTACGGAATGTGTAGTATTTTACTTTTTGTTCGTCATAGAATTTTGTTAGTTGTCGATAATTTTCAATGCTTGTTAAATTTATTCGTAATTTGTTATTCTTTTGTTGAGTTGTGAATTCTGTTGTTATTTGTTTTATATCTTTTATCATTACTTCATAATTGTTAACATCTTGTAGGTATATAGGTGGAATTTTATTTTTTTGATTGTTAGCATCATTTGTTTGTTCCGTCTGAGTTTCTGATATATCTAATTTGTAATATTTGTTATCTTTTAATAGTTTATCTGTATCTAGGATATACCCTTTATGTGTTTCGCTATAGCTATCATTTGCAGTGAGTTTACGTTTATGATTTGGTATTTGGATAAAATTGTTTGACATACCTCCAGTGGGGTCGGTGATCCTTGGTGTATATATTCTTTGTTCTGATGGCCTAGCTTGACTTGAAGCCATTGTTGAAGTGAGCAGATACTCTCCGAAGAGAGATCTGTGTTGTGGTATTGTCACTATTTGTTATTATTTTTTTTATAACTATATGATATTTAAGTTTTAAATATATCGTATGAGACGCCCTTGGCGTGATTATTCGGTGAGGTTTTGTTTAATTACGTTTGGATAGCACGTCCGCTCTGTGTCACTGTTCGCACGCGACTCAAAAACTGCTTTTGTTGTTGGCTTAGTTAAAAAATCAGCTGTCATTGATTTAGTATCTACATATTGTATTTTGATGTCGTTCTTCGGTATCTCATCCCGGATGTAAAAATATTTTCTTTGAATATGTTTGGTTCTAGAATGATATATATTATTATTTGATAATTGTATAGCAGCTTGATTATCAGCATTTAAAATAATATTCGATTCCACATATTTTTCAAATTTTAACTCTTCCATTAATTTTTTAATCCAAGCTATTTCTTTTATTGCTTCTGTAATTGCAACGAACTCGCTTTCGCATGTGCTCAATGCCACTATTTCTTGCTTTTTACAAGACCAACTTATAGCTCCATTAGCTAATGTAAATATGTATCCTGAGAATCATTTTCCATCCATTACATCATTCCAACTAGCGTCACTATAACCAGTAACTTTCTTTTGTCCTTTACTGTACTTTATTCCCATGTGTCTTGTTCTTTTTAAATATCTAAGAACGTGTTTGGCTAGTTTCCAATTTTCAATAGTATATTTTGAACAAAATTGGCTTAAGTATGTTGTTGCGAATGCTATATCAGGTCTAGTACCTTGTGCAAGATACATTAAGCTTCCTATAAGTTCTTGATACGGTATATTTGTTGGATTGAATTCTGTATTCTGTTCTATTATTTTCGATCCTGTTTCTAAAGGTGTACTTACTTCTTTGCAATCACTCATATTAAATTTTTGTAATATTTTGTATATATATTTTTCTTGAGATATGAATAATGTTCCCTCATCTTTATTCCTTCTTATTTCTATTCCTAATAAATATCTTACATCTCCGATATGTTTGATTTCAAATTTATTTTCTATTTTCTTGATAACATTATCTACCAATTCTTTTGAAGTCGATGCAATTAAAATATCGTCTACGTATAAACATAATATTAAATATTTTTCTTCTGAAATTGCATATCTGAAAACACATGACTCTGAATATAACTCTTCAAAACCTAGTTTTAGTAGTTCATTCTTTATTGTCGAATACCACGTCATTGTACTTTGTTTCAGACCATAAAGTCCCTTTTGTAGTTTGCATACTTTATTTTTTCGGTATCCTTCTAAACCTTTTGGCAACTCCATATATATCTCTTCTTTAATTTCTCCATTTAAATAAGCAGCCGTAAAGTCAAATTGATATAAATCCAAATTTTCTTCTACAGCTAGTGCTATAACTGTTCGTAACGTATTTAATCTGATAACTGGTGAAAACGTTTCTTCGTAATCTACTCCTTTCCTTTGATTATAACTACGCGCAACTAGTCTTGCTTTGTATTTATTTATTGTCCCACCTTGATTTTCTTTTATTTTGAACACCCATTTTGAATCAATAACAGTTTTATCTTTGGGTCTATCTACTAACTTCCATGTTTTGTTTTGTTTATGTGAATTTAATTCACATTTTATTGCTTCTATCCATTTACTAGCTTATGATGATCTTATAGCTTCTTCATAGGTTTCTGGATTTTCTTTATGTTTTATTAAATTCGCTTGATGTTTATATTTTTCTTTTAGTCTATTTGATCTTCAGTAACTTTCAGTATTAACATGTATTTTATGTGTTGGTTTATAATTTTCGTCTAAATTTTCAGTATTTTTCTGTCCATCGTCGATTATTGAATTATCACTAGTGTCTTCATCGGAATAATATTCTTCTTCTATGATTTCATCACTTTTGTCATCATCGGTAAGCTCTTGATTGTTGATCTCTTGATTCCTGTCTTCTTGTATATTTTCATTATCGTTGCTGTTATCAATTTCTTTCTCATTTTCTTGTATAATTTCTTCATTATCATCTGTTTCTTTGTCTTCTGATATGATTATTTGTTGATTATTATCTTCCATTTTTCAGTTTCAGTTATATATATTGGTAAACCAATAATTGTTGTATTTTCTGCGTTCGATATATCTCTTATTATTCGTCGATCTTCTAATATTTTTGCATCTCTGACTAATATTACTTTTCCTCTTCTTTTACAATATATTCTTATGTGTTTGCTCAAATTATCATACCCTAAAAATATTCCTTCCCTTGTTGTTGCATCTAACTTGCCTTTTCTTTGCGCTTTTGCTTGCCAGTAATAAGCAATTGATCCGAATATTTTTAAATGTTCTACGCTTGGTTTCTTGCCAAAAAATCTTTCATGTGGTGTAGTGTTTATCTTTTTATATAATGTTCGATTCTTCAAATAAATTGCATAATTGGCTGCCTCTGCCCAGAAGTTATCGGGTAATTGTGACTCTTGGAGCATGCATCTTGTCATTTCGATTATCGATCTGTTATTGCGCTCAGCAACTCCATTTTCTTGAGGTGTGTGTGCAGCAGTCTTTTCATGTACTATTCCATTTTCTTCCAGAAATATTTTAAATTCTTTATTTTCAAATTCACCACCATTATCACTTCTTATTCTTTTTATCTGTTTGCCAGTTTGTTTTTCACTTTCGGTTTGAAATATTTTGAATTTTTGCAATGTGTCATTTTTATTCTTTAAAAAATAACCAAATATTTTTCGTGAATAATCGTCTATTATTATGTACATGTATCTTGATCCTGCTAATGATGACACTGGCATTGGTCCGCATAAATGTATATGCATTAGTTCAAGAACATCCATTGTTTGTATGTTATTATGATTTTTAAATATTGGTCTTGCTGTTTTTCCTAATATACAACTGGTACAATTTTCTTTAATGTTTACATTTTGTTGTAAATTTAAACCATTTACTATGTTTTGCTTCTTCATATTTATTATTGTCTGTGCATTTTGATGCCCGAATCTTTTGTGCCATTTGTTAATATCTATACAAGCTTTATATGCAGTTTCTACGTATGTATTTTTACTTGTAGCATCCATTTTATATAATCCATTTTCTCTTGTTCCACTAAATTAATATCGTTCCATCTTTTTGTGAAACTTTGCATTTTCCATCTTGAAATATCACATTAAGTCCTTGTTTTTCAAATTCACTTACAGATATTAGATTTTCGGTTAGTTCTGGTATCCATAATACATTCGTGATATCTAAATATTTGTACTTGCAATCTTGGTTGAATAACTTTATGCGTACAGTTCCTTTTCCGTGGATTTTCATGGATCTTCCATCTGGGAGTTTAACATTGTTTGGTTCTACATCTTCAAGTAATGTATATAAATTTCTATCGTACGTCATGTGTTTTGTTGCACCTGAGTCTATAAACCATTTTTCCGACGAACTTATTTCATAGTTTCCATTTTCTTCTACGCGTAAAGCAAAAACTTCAGTATCTTTTTCTTTTGTAGTTTCTGTTTTTGTTATATTTGTTCTTTCTCTTCTGTCTTCTAGTTGTCTGTTTCTATTATAGCTTCTGGCATTATTTTGTTCTGTATTATTATCCCTTCTTCCGAATTTATTTTCTGCTCTTTGATTTCTTTCTTCTCCATTTTGATTCTTACGGTAGTAGCAATTTCTGGCATAATGATTTGTTTTTCCACATACATAGCATGCTTTCATGTTTTTAATTTCGGAATTTTTAGTTTTCATTAAACATGCTGATTCTATTTTTGTTTCTATTTCTGTTAATTTGATTTCATCTTCTTGTGCTTTTAATCCTGAAATAAATGACTCATTAGTTAAATTTTCCAGTCCGCTGGCTTTCATTTGCAATCTTATTGTTTTATATTCGTTTGACAGGCCATTTAGTATTAACCCAAAATATTCTTCGTTTTGAATTTTAGCTTCGCATTGTGCAAGCTGGTCTCTTATATATTGTCCTCTGGATAGATATTTTTCTAATGTTTATTTTTCTCCTTTTTTAATTGTACTGAGTTCGAGTCTCAAGTCTACTCTTCTTGACGATATCTTCCCTCGTGTATCTGCTTTAGCTTCAGCCAAATATCTCTTCCCTCATGTAAAGTCAGAACTTGTTGTGCTTGCCCTGAATCTAAAGTACATAGCAAAATAGACGCAGCAATTGCCCTTTTATCTTCGTATTCTTGAATTTCTTTTACACGTTGTATTTTTTCATCTGCTGTTGCAGACTTAGGTAATTTTTTAGATTTTTCATTCTCAATTGAAGTCCATACCTTTTTTGCTTTTAAAATTATTTTTGTTTGATGGCTCCACAGTTGATAATTGGATTCATTTAATTTTGAAATTGGTGGTAAACCTTCCATTTTGTTTTTTTTTTTCTTTTGTCACCTACTCGTAACTTATTTATTTATCCTTTTGCCTACTTGCAATGTTACAAACAGGAGGCCTGGGCCCATAACCTGTTGTATTATGTTACAATTAATACTCCTGTCTGTTTAATCTATATAATTCTTTTTATTATTTATTTTCTGTTACATCAAACTTTATTTATTTATTTTTACACACTGTCATTATATTTACTACAATACAATATCAATTGTTTTTTTTTATACCAATCTACGGTCAATATAAACATTAAAATATACCAACAAAACTAAATATTCTTAAATTGTTAAATTAGATGTTCAAATAGTCCGCCGTTTTGAGCTAAACAATAACCTAATCTGTTGTAGAAGCTTTCTCGAGCATTCCTTAATTGTCGATTATTTATTTTCTGGCATTCTTGTAATATAGCATTTTTAAGTTGTTCTAAATTCTGGTATCTTTTTTTATAAACATAAGATTTTAAATGGCCCCATAAAAAAATCGCACGGATTTAAATCTGGCGACCGTGCTGGCCAGTTAACTGGTCCATTTCGTCCTATCCAGCTTTCAGGAAATACATGGTTTAGATATTCCACAACTTCTCTAGTGCTATGTGCAGGGCAGCCATCATGCTGGAACCACACATTTTCTTTGTTTGTTTCAACAATTTGTGGTCCAACAGCATTAATTAATAAATTCAAATATGATGCTGAATTTATTCGTTGGATGAAGAATGGGCCAATGATTTTATCACCAAAAATTCCTGCCCACACATTGACAGAATGACGATATTGTGTCCTCGATTCTACAATATTATGTGGATTATTTTGTGACCAGTACCGATAATTATGACAGTTTGGTTCGCCATTCATGGTAAATGTGCATTCATCTGTGATTAAAATACTACTTAAAAATTCTCTATTACAATTTGATTTCTCCATTATTATTTCACAGAATGAGGCACGCAGGTCTAAATCTCGTTCAAAATATTTTGGGGGTTTTGAAATTTAAAAGGAATGTATTTATGTTTTTTGAGAATTCTATGCCCTGTCATAAAATTTATATTTAGTTCTCTGGAAATTTCCCGCACACTCATTGTTGGCTCCAGTTCTATTAAAGCAAGAATATTTTCTTCATTGTTATAAATTCTTTCATTTATTTCTTTCTTGAAATTTAGTGTTCCTGTCTTTTCAAACTTTACTATAAATCTCTGAATAGTTGCCGTACTAGGAATATCATGATGCTACCAAATAGCGCTAATATAGTCATGAATTAGTCGTAAACTATGGCCAGAATAATGCCATTTAATTATTTGCAACTTTTCTTCATCTGAATAATTATTCATTTTGATAATAATAAACCCTAATATTGATTTAATATCACAGTTTGTCAAAATAAATACTAATAATTTGACGTATAAAACGTTACGCATTTGTTCATCTCTTGTTTTTAATTCCATGGCTATTACTATTAAATTGAAATTACGTGAATTTTTAAATTTAATTTCTGCAGTTATGAAGTAGTCAAAATGAATTTTGTTTATTGATTCGGATGTAGAATTTTATGCTTTACAATATTCATTTGAAACATTTTTGCCTAACATAATTAGGGAAGCAATGCGCACGGAAAAACTGATTTGCCATGTTAAACGCCTATGTTTCACTTTTCGTGTTACACCCGGTATATATATATAAATCCATCATTTGCCACGTTCCACTAATATTTAACTACTATAGTTAATATTTTTCAACAAACAATTTGCCTAACAAGTCGTCGAAGTACTTGCTGAGATTACAATAAGTTTATGCAATTATCTTATTCAATGCAATTGTCAGTTTTATAAAATTGGTCACTAGAATACCACACTCGACTAGTTCTTGTAATGTATAAGATATTGCATTCTATGCAAGATCGTATTCAATGCAATGTTCACGTGAATACGAATTTTCGTAATTATTGTAAAGTTTACAATCATCGTATTTTATAAGATATTGTATCGAATACAATGGTCACGAGAATAAGGCTGAATGCCTCATGTTCGAGGTTTTTGTATATCAAGATCGAATCAAATTTGAAAAAATTATATTTAACTAAAAACTAAGCTCGCAGGCAATGGTTCATTTTGAACTTGCATTACTTATGACTTTGCTGTATTATATCTTCATATTGGAAAATGTAGCACGCTTTTATGCTTTAAGTATTTTGTATATTTTGGGTAAAATATAAGGAATTTAATCTAAACTTACTATTTATCGAATTAAATCTCCTAAAAACTTTGTTTTTATATATTCTATTGACGCAAAAATTGCAATAAATTAATCATAGATCGTTGAAAACAAAAACAAAACTATAAAATTTATCTCTTTTTACTTGGCAAGGCAATCTTTATAACTAAATAACAAAATAATTAAGAAAGACATTTTTCAAAATAGTGGAGTTTATCAAATTAGCTGTAGTGACTGCCAAGCAATTTACATAGGTCAGACCGGTCGTAATTTCAACATTAGATTCAATGGACATAAGAAAGCGTTACTAAATAATAATGTGTCTTCAAATGTTGCTAAACATTGTCTTGACAATAACCATAAGTTAACTTATTTTTAAATTTATAAGATAATGATTCACCTTGAATTAAAACCAATTTATTTTGAACTTCCATTATCTTTATTAGTGAAAAAATACTTTTAACAATTTATAACACAACGTTTCGATAGCGCAAATTCTGCTATCGTCATGAGGTGAACTGATACTACTGACTAATTCCTTAACATACGGGCCTTATGTCTAGTGTCATGAGGGTGGTCAGGTAGAACGGTTAACGGTTGGTCGAGTATGACATGCAGTTGGTCGAGTGTAACATGTGGATGGTCAGGTATAACGGGTGGGTGGGGCGTTCTAGACGTCTGAAGGTCAATGCTTAGGCCGGGATCTGCTGCGATGTGCTTCCTCCACAAGGGTCGTATTTCCACACTCGGTTGACTGAAAAATGTTTTTTTGTTCTTCTGGATGATGGCGGCTTCTTTGAACTTCCTCTTATACCAATGTTCTTCCTTCTTGAGGATCCTCGCGCCCTCCCATTGAATTCGATGATGGTGCTCCCACGCGTGTTCGGCAAGTCCTGATTTTGATGTCTCTCCTCTCTCTGTGTGACGTCTGTGTTCTTTAATTCTGGTATACAAAGGTCGTTTTGTTTCACCTATATAGGTTTTCCCACATTCACAGTCCACCTGGTAAATGCCTGCTTGTAGTTTTGGTGACTGCTCTGGTTTCGTAGTAGATACGATGTTCTTGATTGTCGTTGTTGTCTGAAACCTGGTTAATATTTTAAACTTGCTGGCGATCCTTTTTATTTTGTCCGAGACTCCCTTCACATACGGAATGTATAATTCATTTTTCTTTTCTTCGTCTCTGTTTGTTTGTTTCGATTTGTTACTTTGGCTCTTCTTTATTAGCTTCTTGATGACATTTCCCGCGTAGCCGTTTCGTTGGAGTGTATTTATGACCTCTATCTCATATCCTTGTACTGTGTTGCAGTGTGTCTTAGCTCTATCAAGTAGCGCATTTGCTACCCCAATCTTGTTTTTTTCGGAATGGTTGGATTCATAGCTCAAATAACGACCTGTGTGCGTCGGTTTACGGTAAACCGATGTTCGAATGGCGTTGTTCACTCTCTCCACTAGGACATCTAAGAACGGAATTCTATTGTTTTCTTCTTTCTCCATGGTGAATTTGATTCTTGGTTTCTGAGAATTTATGTGGCAGAAAAATTCTTCTAAGTCCGCATCACTGTGGTTCCAGATAATGAAAGTGTCATCCACGTACCTTGTCCACTTCTTCGGCTGGATCAGGGCTGAGTTTATGGCGGCATCTTCGAAGAACTCCATGTAGATATTGGCGATGACTGGAGAAAGTGGAGATCCCATGGGTAGTCCGTCGGTTTGCTGATAGAAGTCGGTATGAGCCTGAAAATACGTAGTCTTCAGACAACATTCCAACAGCTCCAGTATTGCGTTGATAGGCAAGTTTGTTCTGTTGTGTACTTCTGTATCTTCTTCTAGTTTTTTCGGCTACCACATGTAAAGCTTCGTCGACTGGTACATTAGTAAAAAGGCTCTCCACATCAAAACTTATGAAGCGGTCTTCTGGTTCCAATTGTATAGACGTTACGATGTCAATAAAATGTTTGGAGTCTTTAACAAATGTGTTGCTCTTTCCTGCCAGCGGGGCTATAATGGGTAGTAGAAATTTAGCCAGGTTGTAGCATGGCGATCCCCTTGAACTGATGATGGGTCTGAGTGGTACGTCCTTTTTATATATTTTCGGTAATCCGTAGAGGTGTGGTGGTTTGCTGTGGTGCGGTGTCAGTCTGGATCTTGTAGAATCCTCCAAGTGTTTGTTGTGCTTCTTCAAAGCCTAATATACATTTCGTTCTATGCTTGTCGTTGGATCCTTTTTCAGCTTAGTATAGGAACCTTTCTTCAGTGCTTCTTCTATCTTCTTGTTGTAATCATCTATGTTCAGGATCACCGTGGCATTTCCCTTGTCTGCTGGTAAGATCTTAATGGTGCTGTCTGTCTTCAGAGCTTTGATGGCCATCGATTCTTCTTTTGACAGATTGGATGTAAGTTTCTTTGTTTTGTCCAAGACAGTTCTCACATTCCATCTGAATTCTTCTGCTTCTTCTAAGCTTAGTTTTAGTGCAGCTGTTTCCACCGCTGCTATTATGTCGATGCTTGGAACTACTTTTGGTGTGATGGCGAAATTGAGACCCTTGTCCAGAACATGTTTCTCCTGCGTTGTGAGAATCTTGTTGGATAGATTTATCACTGTGTCCTTTTTCTGCTCTCTTGGTCCGCTGTCTTCTGAACGTTGTCTTTTTGTTAGCGCTTCCAACTTCTTCTGGTGCTGTTGTGACTTTTTTTCTACTGTGTTCTTGTATATGTAGAAAATCTTTTGAAATATTGATTTATAATCCTTGTCTGCTACCGTTGATGTTAATTCCATATAGAGAGACTTTGCTTGATGGATCAATTGTGTTTTCTTCCATCGGTGGTAATTAATTCTTTCTCTTACAATCTTCATGTTCGCTTCTTCAGTTATTCTTGATGCTCTTCTTCCAGTTATTAGAGTTTTCAATCTTAAACCTTTCTTATCCCGGGCTGTACACAGAAAGCTTACATGGCATTCCTCCTTGGCTATTTTGATCTGAATTTTCTCGTAGTTACGGAATTTCAGGTTGATTCCGGGTCCATACCGGTTGTTCAACTTATTTTTAAATTTATAAGATAATGATTCACCTTGAATTAAAACCAATTTATTTTGAACTTCCATTATCTTTATTAGTGAAAAAAATACTTTTAACTATTTATAACACAAAGTTTCGATAGCGCAAAATCTGCTATCGTCATCAGGTGAACTGATACTACTGCCTCATATTTACTACTAGCTACGGCTACAGAGCCGTAGTGAAGTGAAGAATCTAATCATTTGTAATAATATTTCTTTTATTTCAAAATAATTTATTCATTATATTTATTGATAGTTTCATTTATCATATCAAAACATCAAAGTAGCAAAAAGTTACTAAAACATTTTTGTTTGATTCAAATTAGTTATCTTAATTTTCAAATATACAGTTATATCATCTGTTGTTTATTTTTTACAAAAATAAGAAATTAAATAAGTTATCTGGAATTTATCTAGATTAGATACGACAATGTCATCGTATCTAGATAAAATTTCTGATAATTTTAACATTGGTTTCTAATATCCAGTCACCCTTCAATAATTTGTCAATTTTTTTTCTAATATTCTATTTCCCTATCCCCACACTAGTAGCTGTAGTCATATTTCATATTTTATGTTGTATTCTCACAATGTAGTTAGTTAAGAATTGACCTCTATTTTGTAAAGATCTACTTTTGAATGTTTATAATAAATCTTTGTGTGAAATAAAATTTTTTAAAAACTCGAATCTCAATTCAAGTTTCGTAATTTATATATATATATATATATATATATATATATATATATATATATATATATATAAATTATTTGTTTAAACAACGCAAGTAACTTTTTAAAAACTATTTATTTGGTTAATACAATAATAAGTTGTTAATAGCGTTACATCTGAATCTAGACTGTTTGAAACTACATGATACATTTGTTTTTATGTTCTTGAAACATGATGTGTCCGCGAGACGTGCTTCTACGTAAATGTGCTATTTGTCACGTTTATTGTTGTAGCTGGGCATATAACTCCTCCCTCCGTAGAAGGAAGCACCCTCTGGAAGTCGAAGTTTGATTTCTTCTTTCTTCGGGGTTGTTGTATTCTGAGCCTGCCTTAATTTCCTATTTCGGAACCACTTAACAGAAAAGTAAATGATTATTAACATTATTCCGAGATATAATAGAATTGTCCAAATGCTCGGGATGTGAAAGTTCGTATCCGATTCTTGAATTGGTGTGAATAAATTAGTTTTTATTTCTAATTTTGTATAATGGCACTGGTTGCTTTGCTGTTCGTTGAGGATTTCTTTTTCGCATGTTGGATTGTAATGCGCGTGGAATTTATTTGGGCATTGGTATGTTTTGCTTGGAATACATATGTCGCTCAATGGAATAATTTCATTTATTGATTTAAAAAAATATCTTCAATAGGTTATAGTTACAAAATCTGAATCATATCTTGTTGGGATAGGATGCAAGTAATAAAGATCAAAATTGGTTTCATAAATAATTGGGATTGATATTAAGTAAATGATTTGAAAGGATTCAATCTTACAGTTAACTTTTAATAGTGATTCGTATTCCAAAATATTTTCATGATTTGGTTCAAACGGGAGTTGGGCTTGATAAAATTTTGAAATTTTTTGAATTTCTAATAGAAGCTCTTCAGGCTGTATTATACTTCCCAAGCCATCTATAAGTCCTCTTTTATTTCGTTATAATGCGGTTGAGTGGAAGCCAATGTTTGTAATTTTGTTATTAATACTATTTCGAATGAATTCCACAATTTTATCGCAGTTCATCAATGTATCTAGTATTGTTTGAAATTGTCATTTTTAAACTTTCATATTGATCGTTTAAATTATAGTATTGTTCAAACAGGGGCTTGGCGTTATAGTAATGCACGAAGGTGTAAGTGGTTTTTTATAATTTTGCAGGATCCAATTTAATGGGTAGTATTCCCAGATTCTCCGTGATATTTCTGATAATTAATCCATCGCTGAGTGCGAGGGACCTGGAAGTGGTTCAAAATTATAAGTTATTTTTCTTGGTCGTTTAATATGAGATACATGAATTTTTTCAACTGTGTTGCCATGTTTTACTTTAAGCTTAGCTGTTTTCAAATTTTTATTAATAGATTTTAATGATTCAGGTTTAAATTTATTTTTTGTTTTTGCTTGTTTTCGTCTATTTTTCACAAGAATTTTATTTGGAATTTCGGATAGTTCTTCTCTCGATTAATTAAATTTGCCAATAATTTTCTCTTTATTCTGATCGATTTTATTTTTTATTGATTCATATAATAATTTTGTTTTATTCTTATGATTCTCTACATAATTATTTATGAGTTGTTTATCGATGTTTATATTAAGGGGGGATTTAGTATCAAGATGACCAGAAATTACTTCACACGGTTTTAATTTTGTAACTGAATGGATTGTATTATTATAGGCCAAAAGAGCATAATTAACTTTTATTTCTATGGATTCCTTATTATAGACTTGTTGATTATTAAATAGTCTTATGTGTTCTATAAGAGTCGAATGAAATCGTTCTATGATACCATTCGATTCAGGGTGTTGCGAACTCATAAAGTGTATGTTTATTTTATGAAGATCTAAAAGTTCTGTTACAATTGAATTTTTGAATTCTAGCCCATTGTCAGAAATTATTTGTCCGGGAATTCCATGATGCGTAAAATACTTTACAAGATTATTAACAATTTCAATACCTTGAGAGGAATTGAGTTTGTATGCCTGTGCATATTTAGAAAAGAATCTATTATGGTGAGGAATTTTATTTTTTCTAATGTAGTAGTATCTATTTGTAATAATTCGAAAGGCTTTGATGACGTAGGTGTTAAATTTAATTTTAGCTTCAGGGGATTCCTGTCGTATTTTGTAATTTGGCAGATTTCACATGAATTAATGTAAGTTTGGATAGAGTTCCGTTAGTTTAGGCCAGTAATAATTTTGCTTAATGCGCGCTTCTGTTTACATCTAACTATGTTAATTTGGGAATTTTTAAAATAATTTTGTAAAATCAGGCTAAACTTTTCATACGTACCGCTCTCGCAATATAAGTGATATTTAACTTTGGGTACTATGTACTCTTTAATAAAATTAATAGCTTCCCTTTCAAAATTTAATTGAGAAAGTTCTACTAGTATTCTCTGTTTTTTTTTGTTGCGTGTAATTTTAGAATAGTTAATTTTTTTGGGCTATGTTGTGTTTCTGAAATAATTATTTGATTTTTGCCGTAATTTACAGTGCATTCTATTATTGGGATTCCTATAATTGGGTGTTCTTTATATGAATGAATGGTGTCGTTGCTCTCACTAGAAGAGTCGTCAACATCACTTTGTTGATCACCTGTTTCGACGATTAGTGATTGATTATCTTTTTCGTCTGTTTGTCTCGGTTCTAGTAATTCGTTTAAGTGTTTAATGTCTTTTATTACTGATTCAATGTCATCCGTATCATTTATGTTTAATTCAAAATTTGGTTTATCGTAGGGGAGTTTAAAAACTGTAACGTGCGTGTCAGTATTATTGAAAATATATTGAAGCAATGATTTGACATCTAACCAATTCTTTCGATCTAATCCTGAGGCTATTTGTGGTATGGCAAGGTTTTTAATTTCTTTTAATGCAAAAAGCTTTTAAATTTAAAAGTGCATAAAATACATCTTGCTTTGAAGGTTTATCATCATATTTTCTTTAGTAATCATGTAAATTATATATCTGAAATTACTTTTTAAATGAACTAAAGAATGAAGTTTTGGGTTTTGTTTCTTTAATTTATCCACATTATTAAAATTTTCTTTAAACTGTTTAGCTATTCCTCGTGCCATATATAAATCTTAACTGACGCAGTGCGCTAGACTCTAAAATATTATTATTCGTTGACGTATTATTAAATTTTGATGTCAAATAATACTGATATTGTGTTAATGGGTCTTTATTGTCTAAATCGGCAGGTAAATTTTGAATTTTGTCATTAGTTTCATGAGGAATACGGCTTAACGCATAGGCATTAGAATGTAACTTCTCTTTTTATAAATTATATCATAATCGAATTCTTCAAGTTTAAGTCTCCATCTTATTAATTTTTGACTACATTGTTTTAAAGAAAATAGCCATTGTAATAGTCTATGATCGGTGTAAATTTTGAATTTACGGCCAAAAAGATAGGGTCTAATATATTGTGTACTCCAAACTATCGCAAAAAGTTCTTTCTCTATTATGGAATAATTCATCTCTGATTCATTCAAGGTCTTGCTCGCATACGCAACGGGGAGGTCATTACCAGAGTTACCTTGCTATAAGACAGCTCAGATTGCGACGTTACTGGCATCAGATGTCAAGATGAATTCTTTAGTAAAGTCTGGGTATTGTAACAGTGGTTCGTTTATAAGCAGATTTTTGCACGTATTAAAACAGTTTATATATTCAGGGTCATTGATGTTGATTATTGCGTCTTTTTTCAAGCATTTTGTAAGTGGTTTAGTTAATTTCGCGAAATCTTTAATAAATTTCCGATAATAACCAAGCAGGCCAAGATATCCTTTAATTTGTTTAACGGTTTTGGGAATAGGATAGTTTTGAATTGCCGAAATTTTGTCTGGGTTAGGTCTTACACCTTGTGGGGTTACAATGTGGCCTAAATACGCGACTTCCTTTCTTAAAAATTCCGACTTATCAAGCTGAATTTTGAAACCAGATTTTCGTAAATGGTTGAAAACTAATTTTAAATTATTAATATGTTCTTGCAAACTACTTGAAAAAACAATAATGTCGTCCAGACAGACTAAGCATTTTTCGTTAGTGAGTCCACGTAGTATGTTGTCCATTACTCGCTGAAAAGTTGCGGGGGCATTTTTCAAACCGAAAGGCATCCGCAAAAATTCGTAATGGCCGTCTTCCGTGTTAAAAGCGGTCTTTTGTATGTCCTGATCATCCATTTGGATTTGGTGGAACCCGGAGGCCAAGTCTAAAGTAGTAAAATATGTACATCGTCCTAATTTGTCAAGTAGGTCGGTGATATTTGGTAATGGGTATTTATTTGTCTCCTATTGTTTTCTCGTTAAGTTTCCGATAATCTATCACTATTCTCCATTTCTTTTTACCTGACGCGTCTATTTTCCCCATATGAGTGAGCACCAAGGTGAGTTAGAATGTTTAAATATATTTTGGTCTAGCATTTTTTTCATTTGGTCGCGAATTTAAATTTTATGGGATATTTATAAATAAAATAAATAAATATATCATCACGCCTTTTACCCATTACTGGGTGTGGCACTCTGCCTAAGCAGATCTCGGTAAGTGATATATTTTGTCGCGTGAAGTGCGGTTACCAGCCGTCAAATCACGGCCCTCAAAGATATTAGTGGTGAGGGAGCCACAGGGGTAGATTCAAATTGGTGAAAATTGTTTGTCGTCTGAGGGGATCGAACCAGGGTTCTCAAGATCCACAGGCCGACTCGATACCACTGAGCCACCTACCCCATAAGATTTTGTATAAGTCTATATTTCGTCCGTGGTTTTAATGCTATGTCGTATTTGATTTGTAAATGTCAGTTTGTAATTTTCATTATAAAATATATCCGAGTATTGATTAATAATTTTTAAGATTTCTGATTTTTCTTCTATATACATTTTGGATGCATTGAATTTCAAAATTTTTATTTCATAACAATTTAAATTTGGACTTGCATATGTCACATAATTATCAAAACTTTCTACTGCAACTAAACTAGGTAATCTAAATGTAACGTGATACTCCGTTGGATTGATAACGGTACATAAACAGTGAGAGTTTTGTACGTTTGTTACACATTCTTGAATAATTAAATTTTGAGATTTAATTTGCGAAACTAGTACTGTACCTTTCTCTACGTTTACCTTTATTTTTATAATTTTTTCTGACTTTGGTTCGACAGTAATATTTAGTACAGTTTTTAAGATATTTAAATTCAAATTATTTTTATTATTAAAATAATTTATTTTAATTTTACTATATGATGTAATAATTAATTCAATAAATGTATCAATTAAAATTCTTAACTTTTTTAAATTGTTCGTGCCCAATAGCATATCGAATTGGTCGTGAAAGTCGAAAATGTGATATTTTAAATAAACTTCATCTTCTAAATTTGGGTTTAATATTTTAGAAATAGTTACCATTGTACTGTATAATTCTGTGGATGTTCCGTGTGCTGTTGTAATTTGGAACGTTTGTTACAAATTTATTATAAAATTTAGATGCTATGTTGGGCCGAATAAAAGATCTAGTGCTACCGGTATCTATCAATACTTTAAAATTATTCTCTGGGAGTATTATAAATGGGAGTTTACTCTGATTTATTGTTAAATTCATTAGTTCAATGTTGGTCAGAGATATCAGTATCATTTATATCGTTAATATTTACTTCTTCTACTGTCTCTATTTCGTATGTTTCTGGGAGATAACAATTATTATCTGCAAAGCTATCGCTTTCTTTTAATTCATATTCGTCTAAATTAAAAAGTTCCTCTGCATGGAATTGTGGGGATTGAAAATTTTGACGTGACGGTCATGGTCTAGGCTGAAAACCAGTATTGCGAGTTGATATACTCATAGGAGTAGGATTTGGCATAACCTTGCTCTGATTATTCGTTGAGTTTCTAAAATTTTGACTTTGGAAATTTCTTTGATTTCCGAAATTAGGGTTCCTGTTTACTGTGGGAGTGAAATAGTTTTGTCTAGCAAGTGGGAATTTATTTTGATATACGGGTTGAGGTGGTATGTATTTGGGTACCTTTTTAAATTTTGGAGTGTTTAGTATTGGAATATATTTTTGATTTTGACTATAAAGGTTTTTAGGTGTTTTAGGGCTTGCTTCGAATTGGAAATCATTCGTAAGCATGTGTAATGCCGAATTTAAATCACTAGGGTCCTTTGTCCGCATTAATTGACCGATAGGGTCTTTAAGTCCTTTTAATAAAATTCTCAGAGCATAGTTACGGAAATATCCAATTAAAATTGGTGCCTCGTTAGCGACGAAACTTAGAGCAATATTTGATACTTGTATATTTAAGAGATGTTGCACTCTATTATAAAATTCAAAAACAGTTTCTTTATCGCCTTGTTTCCAATCTGTTTTTTCAATACATAAGGTATAACAATCTCTTTTGTCCGCGTAAGTGGTTAAAAGAGCTGTTTTTAAATCATTCCATGTAGCAATAGTGCAACTGGCTATATTAATGACTGCTTCGCCCTTTAATTTCGCTAAAATGCTACTCATGAGGTATTCATTTTGAAAATCACCATCGTCGGCGGTATTATAACACTAGAAGCACGTCTCGCGGACACGTCATGTTTCAAGAACATAAAAACAAATGTATCATGTAGTTTCAAACAGTCTAGATTCAGATGTAACGCTATTAACAACTTATTATTGTATTAACCAAATAAATAGTTTTTAAAATGTTACTTGTGTTGTTTAACCAAATAATTGGCGCAGTCGGTAGGATGGCTAAAACGTTTTAGAGAATATATAATCGTTTCACGTCAGTGAAATTCAGCCATCAAACATTAGTGTTAGCTTAAGAATTATATATTCGACATCTCTGTCTGTCCAGTAAATTAGTGTTAGCAATTAAACATTCTAACTCACCTTGGTGCTCACCCATATGGCTTGTACCCAAGAAAATAGACGCGCCAGGTAAAAAGAAATGGAGAATAGTTATAGATTATCGGAAACTTAACGAGAAAACAATAGGAGACAAGTACCCATTACCAAATATCACCGACCTACTTGACAAATTAGGACGATGTACATATTTTACTACTTTAGACTTGGCCTCCGGGTTCCACCAAATCCAAATGGATGATCAGGACATACAAAAGACCGCTTTTAACACGGAAGACGGCCATTACGAATTTTTGCGGATGCCTTTCGGTTTGAAAAATGCCCCCGCAACTTTTCAGCGAGTAATGGACAACATACTACGTGGACTCACTAACGAAAAATGCTTAGTCTGTCTGGACGACATTATTGTTTTTTCAAGTAGTTTGCAAGAACATATTAATAATTTAAAATTAGTTTTCAACCGTTTACGAAAATCTGGTTTCAAAATTCAGCTTGATAAGTCGGAATTTTTAAGAAAGGAAGTCGCGTATTTAGGCCACATTGTAACCCCACAAGGTGTAAGACCTAACACAGACAAAATTTCGGTAATTCAAAACTATCCTATTCCCTAAACCGTTAAACAAATTAAAGGATATCTTGGCCTGCTTGGTTATTATCGGAAATTTATTAAAGATTTCGCGAAATTAACTAAACCACTTACAAAATGCTTGAAAAAAGACGCAATAATCAACATCAATGACCCTGAATATATAAACTGTTTTAATACGTGCAAAAATCTGCTTATAAACGAACCACTGTTACAATACCCAGACTTTACTAAAGAATTCATCTTGACATCTGATGCCAGTAACGTCGCAATCTGAGCTGTCTTATAGCAAGGTAACTCTGGTAATGACCTCCCCGTTGCGTATGCGAGCAAGACCTTGAATGAATCAGAGATGAATTATTCCATAATAGAGAAAGAACTTTTGGCGATAGTTTGGAGTACACAATATTTTAGACCCTATCTTTTTGGCCGTAAATTCAAAATTAACACCGATCATAGACTATTACAATGGCTATTTTCTTTAAAACAATGTAGTCAAAAATTAATAAGATGGAGTCTTAAACTTGAAGAATTCGATTATGTTATAATTTATAAAAAAGGAAAGTTAAATTCTAATGCCGATGCAGTAAGCCTTATTCCTCTTGAAACTAATGACAAAATTCAAAATTTACCTGCCGATTTAGACAATAAAGACCCATTAACACAATATCAGTATTATTTGACATCAAAATTTAATAATACGTCATCAAATAATAATGTTTTAGAAGTTGTAGGGAATCCTACCGACTGCGCCAATTATTTGTTTAAACAACGCAAGTAACTTTTAAAATATATATATATACAGGATGTCCCATTATAATCTTTCCAGGGGAATTTCTCTGAACGAGTACATCAGACAAAAAAACTTTCCGAAAAAAAGTTTGATGGTTTGGAGTGGGACGTTCGATGCTATAACAAATTTCACCCCCAATCCCTCAGGGGGTGGATAAAAGGGGTGACTTTGAAATCTTAAATGGAACCCCCTATTTTTTATTCGAAAAGAGAGTTCATTTGAAGCGATCCTGACAGTTTTTTAATTGTAAATTGACATTAACCCTTAAATCTTACGTTTCACAAAAAAAAACAAGTTTTAGCGTTTAGCTGTTGCAAAAAATAAAAAGTTCCCGAATAAAACCTACATAGTTTTTTATGCTCTTTTCGAATCTGCAATAAAAATAGGGGGTTCTATTTAAGATTTCAAAGTCACCCCCCTTATCCACGCTTTCCAAACCATCAAACTTTTATTGGGAAACTTTTTTTGTCTGATGTACTCGTTGAGAGAAATTTCCCTGGAAAGATTAAAATGGGACAGCCTGTATATATATATATATATATATATATATATATATAAATATATATAAATTAAATATTGATTTATTTAATATTTAATAAAAAAATCTTTATGAATTTTTTGTTGCACTACAATGACATGTACGTGTGCATTCAAGAAGTTACAAGAGCAAGTGAACAATTTTATCTTTTGAGACGTGCTATTTATCCTATTTATAACATGATGGAAAACTACTGGGTGTTTGGCTGATGCAGCAAGCAATGTTTGTGAAATATTTTCAAGGCCTTACATAATTCCTCCCTTATAAAATTTTACAATACTTGTAAGGTGTTATTCCATTGTCTCTAAATTACTTAATTTATTATTTAATACATTCTTTTTTGATTTCAATAGGTTTTTACATTTATTCTTAAATTTATAACATGTCATAAACAATACAATAATTACAATAATACAATATAATATATAAGAATGATGGTTATTATTTATTTGTAATTTTTTTATTTGAGGAACATTTTCGGTTTTTATATCTACTGATTTTATTTCTTTCAATTTATTCTGATTAATTATTTTCACATTGTTGAAGGAGTCGAAATTTTCGAATTGTATTTCTTTGTAATTATTTGAATAATATTAAATTTAAGGTTGTTTATTCTACATCCTTCTGTTAGTTTAAATTTATATACTCCTTGTATATTTTTATTCACAATATTTGTTTAACAATTAATTTGAATTTGTTGTTCTGTGGGACTTATAATTACTAAGTCGTCTGTATTTTCTATCTGTTCCCAAATATTTTCTAATTTTATATCATAAAATGAACAACCATCGTTCTTTTGATTACTTACAATATTCATAATACATTTATTTATTTTAATATATCGACTATTACTATAATATTCATTATTTATTTACAGTTATGAGTAACATACTTATTTTCATTATCTGGGTAATACACACTTTATTTTTTTTATTAAGCATAACGAGGGAATCATTTTTATAAACAGGGATGGGGGTAAATTGAGATAAGGAATAAGTATTTAAGATATATATTGAGATACAAATTGGTATAGTTATGTTAGTAGACATATGTTTAGAGCTATTATGGATCATACAATCACAATGAGTTGTTGGTAGTAGAGTGTTTTCACCGTTCCTGCAGCAGCCACTTGTGGCTGCACTTGACCTTGGCTGTTTTTTAATCAAGTTATGCATGTATGGGGGTCAAGGTCACAATATGTATCAGGTAATGCGTCAGATACTGGTTTTGTTAATTACTTTTGAAAGTTGTTTTATTTAACGTTACGAGTTAGGATGAAATTTGATAAGTATGATTCATCATTAGGCAGATGATAGCGAGGATTATGGTATTTATAGGATTTCAATAATAACTTTGAATATATCGGTTAAACACACATTTATTTTATTTATAACAGTAAACACTTATTTGGTAATATTACATATTCATGTTACAAAATTATAATAGGCATAATTATAAATTGCTTATTTCTATTATACAGATTTTATTTTTGGTGGCCAGTTGATGTAGGATGATGCGCTGAGCGGGGTGTATTTGTTTATATTAACTTCTAAATGCCGAACAGTCTTTAAGCTCCAACCAGAATCCTTTTCCTAGAAAAATATATATTTTAGTAATTATTATATTAATATTAGAAACATAAAAATACCTCAAATTCGTGACTCTTCGTTTCAATTGTTGCTGCCAGCTCATCGTAGAGATAAGATGCATCCATTGAAGGAGTTAACACTTGAAATTTAGTGTTAAATGACTTCATTTCTTCTAAAGTGTCCTTGCCGGGCTTCGTAAATAGTCCAAATAATTCGAAATTAATCTTTATGGAGTGATGAATATTTAATTTCGCATCGATTAATTTCATAATTTTATTCTTAATATTTAAAAAAAAATTCATTATGTCCAACGAATTTGTATTCTTAATTTTATACGATGTAATTAGATTTTTAAATGCACTATCAATAATATAAACTCCAGTTTCACATTCATTACATGCTTTACTTTTATGAGCATTGGTTTTTAGGTGCAAATTATACAACGATTTTTTCAGATAAATATTACAAACGTTACAGTACACATTTGTGGGTTCCACATTTTCACTTCTAGGACGCTTTTTTTTCGGTTCACCACTACTTGAAGCACCCTCTTCTGCTTTCTTCATGTTGTTGCTGCTACATTTATGTGCGCGAGTTAAATGAGTATTTATTGAACGCGCATTGTATTTTTTACCGCAATATTGACATAAAACAAAAGTATTTTTATCACAACTGTATTTTACATGACGAGATAAACTCGATTTTAAGTTGTAAACATTATCGCATTTAGTACAGGAAAACATTTTAAAAAGAATAGATTAAAATTAATAGGTTTATAACTTAGTTTACTTTTTATTAATATATGTATTTTTAATTAATTTTGTGGTGAGCTGTGAAAATATAAAAAAAGTTGTTAGCAATATCAAATATTATATAAATAATTGTGTCTTACCTAGTAAATTCTATTTTCGTGAATGTGTCTGTCTCCTTGGTACGGTTAATAATACCACAATTTTTTAAGCTGTCAATTTCATCTTCTGTCAGTCCATGATATCGCGCTGGTAGAAATACCTCAAAATCCTCACAGTTGATAATAATTCTTCGGCCAAGTTTTGTACCCACCGCTCTAGCAGATGCGATTTTATACTCCTTGTCAATTTTTAAGTCTGTAATTTTTCGTAAGGTATTACCCATACCCAGACCGTTCAATTTACTCAGATTCATGATTCGTCTCTTACTGATTATATATTGTACGCACCAGCATTTATATACGAAAAGTGCATTTTCTCTATGTCACTTAAATGAGGATATATATTCAGTGTTTTAAGCAGATTAAATAAGTAACTATACAAGAACGCACGGTTTTTGTGAAAACTGAGCAATTCAATTTAAACGTATACCTAAATCACAAATTAAACATATTAAATTAACTTTCACAATTTAATTTCTCACTTTTATTATAATAAGCCATACAATAAATTTCAAATAAAAACTCAAATACACGGAATTCAGTTTATAATTAATGGAAAAACAAGTTATTAACCTTTAAGATGATAAGAATCTGGTTTTTTAAAAATATATTAGTTACTTTATATTCATTTAAAATCACATTTTATGTGAGTATTTCAGGTCAAAAGAAAAAACAAACAAAATAATAATATAATTACTACAATAATTTTTTATTTATAAAACTTTCGTTTACACTGAAGTTCATATTTTTACACATAGAACAATTTCTAATTATTGGTGAGGGTCCATCCACATGGCATCTTTGTGTAGGTAGATTATAATGCTCTACACAAGGTAATCTTTCTAATACATTGTGCTGTTTTTTAAATTTTAACGGTAAATTCATCCATAACCGCTGCAATATATATTTTTTTGTCATAATAATACAGAAAATAATAATAAAGAACACTTAATAACAACAAAATGATTTTATAACAAAGAGACTGGGAGCCATTTTGAATATTTGTTATAAAATCATTTTGTTGTTATTAAGTGTCCCTTATTCTTATTTTCTGTATTATTATTTCGTTTAATAATAATAATTACAATTGTTTTAGTTAATTGTTTTATTTCAAGCCACAGTCATGGCTCACTATTCTCTTTCCGATTTGGTGTATAATAAAGTGCCCGCCATTTTACTTTTTAATAATGTAACATATGAATTATTTTACATGATTGTAAAGCAAATTTGATGCACTTTTCAAATTTGTAAAAAAATATAGTATGTTCCATTTGAAATTTCAAAGTTGATATTAATTACTAATAAACCGGAAGTGATATCATGAATGTACATTCGTCATCAAATAGATTACATGTTGCTGTATAAATC
This sequence comes from Pterostichus niger, assembly GCA_947425015.1. NCBI lineage: Eukaryota > Metazoa > Arthropoda > Insecta > Coleoptera > Carabidae > Pterostichus > Pterostichus niger. The sequence goes on from OX380347.1 coordinate 11,649,311, forward strand.
ATGTTATATGAAAGAAATTGCTAAGTTGATAAATAAGCGAGATATTTGCTGGGTCTATTAAAATATAACACCCTGTAGACATAAAAAATTATTATTCTATTATATCTTTTTTATCAACATAAGAATTAAATGTTTTATCAAATCATACATAATATTTATTTCCTTTCTTGCGTAGAATTTTTTCCACTAAATATAAACCAGGATATTTTGTTTTACTAATTTCAAACTCGTAAAATCCTCCAGCAATATCTTGACCTGTCTCATCTTGCAATTTTTATGTAACGGGCGAGGTGGATTGAATTTTTCTAATTTGAAATATCTCCGTTGTCCAGTTTGGAGTATAATTTTTATTAAAAATCGTCTTATATTTACTTATACGTACATAATCTCCAACTTTATATTTAGAAGAATGCGTAGTTTTAATGCTATTATATACTGTGTCGAGCAATTTCTGCTCGTTTTTAACGTTTACATCAATCGGTCTCATACCTATAGTTGAATGTTTTGTGTTATTATATTTTTCAACCAATCTATCCATATTGTTAATCCATCGATAGGATCCTTGCAAACTAAATTCTTTCCATACCATAGCCTTGAGTGTACGGTTGAATCTTTCAATTATACTCGCCTTTAAACTGCTATATGTAGAATAATGTTTAACACCATATCTCTTCATTAGGTTTTGAAAGTCCACGTTATAAAACTCTTTTCCATTATCAGTTTGCAAATTTCGAGGAATAATAGTATCACCATGAAAGATTTTACTCATTCCTGCCGTTACATCTTTGCCCGATTTTGATTTAATTGGTATGGCCCAAGCTCTTTTCGAGAAAGCATTAATAACAGTTAGAATATATTTGTATCCTTTGTTCTCCTTAGCGTATGGTATCATTTCAACAAGATCCGCCTGATAAAGATCTCTTAATCCCTTTATAACAACATGTCTGCGTGGAAAGTTACGACGTGCAGGTTTGTGTAATTCATTCACAATATCTTTTTTACTCATTTTATTAGCTTGGTTGCTAGCATTATTTCCACTTAGAGTTTTTGTGGATATTTTTTACCTTTTATTGGTGTAAAACTTAATTTGTCGTTTACAGCGACAGCGCGACCGATCAAAGAAACCGGTTTATTATTCACTTTTGTTTCAATTAACGTTCGCTCCGCACTATATCGAACTGTTTGAATTGTTGCGTTACAAGGAAATATGTAGAACGATTTTGAATCCGCATTCTCTATGTTACATGTCGTGTCACCCTCAAAATTTAGTAATAAATTTAGCATGAGTAAACTGTGATTCGCTTTTAATATGTCATCAAACTGATTTTTTAACACAAACTCCTTTTGATTAAAGAAATATTCAGCATGCTGCTTCAAATCTGCTTCTAATTTCTCCAACTTGCGTGAAACATACCCCAAATTTACGGCATCATTTTGATGTATGGGTTGATCTATGATTCCAGTGACGCGACTTCCTCTCGCATTGTATACACCATCGTGCTCTATAAGCGCTTTATTGCTTACATTGGTAAATACTTTTCTTGCTATACGGTTATGTGTGTATTTGCTAATGTGACGTCCAAACTTATCAACAACCATTCTCTTAATAATTGTATATCATTTCATTGTAGTATATTTATATAATAATTTCAGCTTGACGTAAAGCTTCCTCAATTTGAAATATTTCATCTTCATGTCCCGTATGTCCTGCGAATTTAGAGGCTAATAATAGTTTCAGTCGCTTCACGAGCCTATTGGAATTATGCCAGTATACGTACTGAGTCCGTTTGTTTGTCACATTTAATTCAGACTGTAAACCCTTTCCGGCTTTATATTTTGAAAGTGATTCGGATCTTGTTCTAGGTTTTACATATGGCACTATATCTCTTATAATATTTTTATATTTCCAACTATTATTCATTCTAATGGCCCCCAATCTATTGAAATGTTTGCGATGAGCGTTCGTTTTTTGCACAATATCTAAATAAGTCCTTTTATCGGCCTCATTAAATATTTTACTATCACGCATTTTTTGTGTTAAAAGCTCATATAGCCCAGGAGTACCATCATACCACTCACCGCCAATGTTTATATCATTATTTTCAATTTCAACCAATTGATCGCCCATCATAAAAGTTTTTCCATCTTCTACTACTCTAATTCCATGAATATTATCAATGTCTGGACTGTCAATTGCATACATCGCCATATATTTTCCAGCTATGTTTCCTAATATTTCTTGTGAAGACACTTCTAATTCGTTTAAATCACCTTCGGTCTGAATTTGCTGCTTTATTAATAATTTTGGGGTCAATGATGGTGGTTCAGAAATAAATTCTTCTGTTGGAAATTCTTCGTTTCCGCTTTGCCGCCATGCTTGTATTGGCGTTGATGTTGTTGCTGTTTCGCTTTGTTTTGCTGCATATGGATTAATTTTTTTAATCTTTTTTATCACAGGTGTTGTAAAAATTTCTGCTTCGTCTTCTTCTTCTTGTTCTTCTTCTTCTGCTTCTCTTTCATATTTAGCTTCCGTTTTAATGGGCAATATATTACCTTCTTTATTTATTTTCATTAATGTTTCAGATAGATTAGTCAATGGCCTAACAATTGGTTTGAATGTTTCACTTAATAAATGTTCGGTTTCATATCTTCCACGTTTAAGATCCATAAGTTTATTTTTTATTATTTCTCTTGTCTTCACTATATCTCGCAATGTGATAGTCTGACTCGTCGTCATCCTCTTCAAGTTGAGAATAAGAATGCTGCTATCAAATTATAGGTATAACTATTTATATACTTTTTAAAAATTTATCGAAGCCTTTTCTGTAGCGTCCATTATGAAAATCATTATCCCTGTTAATAACAACGAATCCATATTTTGTATTCCAACACTCTGTGCATAACGCTTTAAAATCAGTAAATGTCATGTCTGTATTTACGTGATCATTATATACGTGATGCAAATTTAAATCGTCTTGTTTAAAAAGAATCAAGAAATTGGCATTGTCACGTATAAGATGTTTCGTTACACGGGTATATGTTTGAATAAGGCAAAATGCATCAATTTCTTTATGTCTGCCCATACTAAAATAATCTCGCATACAGTCTTGAGGATCGCACACAATATCGTCGAATATAAAAATTGAATTTGGTTTTGCACTAGTCGGTGGAGTAATATTTGTATTACCAGAGTATTGAAAGTAACCTATATCTTGAATTGGCATTAAAATTTCTTGTAATAACCGATATTTATCTTGATACAACGATTTTGAATATACATAAACATTTTCAAATCTTAACCCATTTTGATTTGTAAGTAAAGTTATCATTAAATTGGTTTTTCCACAATTTGATGGACCGCAAATAATACAACGCATATTATTGGGAAAGAGTTCGCCATGTTTACTAAAACTTTTTTGCTTGTGGTCAAAATTATTCACTTCTAAGATGCACTTCTGTGTTTCAAACTTCATCTCACAAATATTTATGTGATGAATAAATAATGTGCACGTCTATTTATGGTTTCAGTGTTGCTTGAACTGCAATCATTAAAGCATTATATAGTATGGAGCAGCAGCAGCAGCAGCAGCAGCAGCAGCAAAAGCAACGAAGAGAAAAAGTTAAAAAAAAAGAAGAATACTTCGAGCGGCTATAAGAAATGCCAGAGAGGCTGCATTAAAACAAGCATCGTACGCAGATAAAAATAATATTATAAGTGCTGCTTTGAAAGCTGCCCAACAAACTGTTAAAAAACGTCGTAATGGCGGCGACAATGATTCTCTTACATCTCCGAGAGTGATACCTATTCCTAAAACTGGAGGATTTATACCCTTTCTTATTGCATTATTTGCTGGATTATCAGCTGTTGGAGGTTTAGCCGGAGGTGCTGCAGGAATAGCGAAAGCTGTTAATGACGCGTCAAGCGCAAAACAACAGTTGCTTGAAGCCCAAAGACATAATAAATCAATGGAAGCAATCGCACTTGGAAAGCGTGGCGATGGATTATACTTAAAACCATATCGGAAAGGATTAGGGTTATTTCTTAAACCGCCGCCGCAATCAAAAAACTTCCGTTGAGAGTGTTGACTGATATAGATCTGAAAAAGTTTGTAAACAATGTGCCATACTTTCGCGGAATCTATATGCGTAACGCTCTTCCAAAATCAGGACCGCTCATTAATGAATCAGCTATTGTAAATCTTGATGATAAAAATGGCCCCGGTACACACTGGGTATGTTACAAAAAACGAGGTAAATTAGTTCATTATTTTGATGGCTTTGGAAACCTGAAGCCGCCAAACGAGTTACTTAATTATTTTGGCGATAAAGTCAAGGTTAAATACAACTATCACAGACATCAAAAATTTAATTCATAAGAATGCGGTCATCTGTGCGTAAAATTCTTAACAAATACTACAACGTAAATGGTAGTTCAGTCATAATGTCGTTAACCTTCACATTAACAGGTTCAGAATCGGTGTTAAATGCAGATTATTCACCACCATTAGATGTTATAAATGGTGATTGGGTTATTGGTTTGGTTGATTTTCAGTGTTACAATTCTATTCCAAATATAGTAGAGGGTAAAAATAAACTATATTATTACAATAAGAATAAACTTGAGCATATCAGCAGTCCTGAGGGATCATACGAAATTGATGATTTATGTGATTATATACGTTCGCTGACGCATGATCCAAATTACCACGGACCTAATCGGAATGGAAAGGTGAACTTTGAGTTTCTATTACGTCCGAATACCAATACTTTAAAATGTGAAATTTTATGTTCGCAAAAAATCGATTTTACAAATGATGATAGTATTGGTTTATTATTGGGATTTACTAAACGAACTCTTGAACCTAACATATTACATGAATCCGTTTTACCTGTAAACATTTTAAAAGTAAATAGCATACAAATTGAGTGTAACATTTCTTCAGGTTCATATCAAAACAATTCTCTTGTACATATATTGCACGTTTTTTTCCCAACAGCCCCACCTGGCTATAAAATAATTGAAGTACCGACGAATGTCATTTACTTACCTGTGAGCGTTGGCCTAATCAACAACATAACAGTGAAAATTGTCGATGAACAGAGTGATATTATAAATTTTCGCGGGGAAACTATTATAGTTAGGCTCCACTTAAAAAGAATCAATGGGGATTAATTTTAGTAATAAAAGAATAGCAACTACTAAATTCCACATCACTAAGGTGCCGTTCAGCAAGAGATTAACAACAAAAAATATCAAATTTCTTCAATCGCAAGGTTATAATTTAAAAGTAAAATGAGTGAATCAATTTTGAATATTGATGATGAAGTATTATTTGACGAATCAATAATTGCCAAGGAAATACATACACATCAACCTTACATATCGTCTACGTTCAACAACAACGATGAAATTCGAATTCCAATACAGAAACAGGATATCCTCACGGAACCCAGTGACAGTGACATCGTGATCGACGGTAAATTGTTAAAAAAGGATGGAACAAAACCACCAGCTACATCAGAATTTACAACAAACGGTATACTACATTTATTTGACGAAATACATCATGAATTAAACGGCATTGAAATTGATAAATGTAAAAATGTCGGCATTACAACCACAATGAAAGGTTATGTTTCATTAAATGCAGCACAAAGTGGAAAGCTTGAGAATGCTGGGTGGAATCCCCAGTTTGTGACTGATAAACTAGAACCACTCTTAAATAAAAATGATTTTAAAACAAAAGCTCCACTCGTATTTTTGGACTGTTCAAACCAAATAGAAACACTTCGAAATGCTCCTGTAGATGTGCGTCTAGAATTTGAATCAAATGAAAACTTTCCTGCAAGCACTACTGCTTATTGCCTCCTTATTCACGATCGCATTGTTGAGTATAATCCCACAACAAGCGCGGTTAAAAAGCTTGTTTAACAGATTGCAGATTTAGTTAAACGATGGAACTCATTGTGGATATACAGGGTTTCAATGGTAACGATAGTGAATTAATTCCAAAGGAAATAGCCATAACATCAAAAAATGGTGATAAAATACAACATTATATGCTGAAACCTCCGTTTCCTTGGAAGCGTTTAAACAAGGCACGCAAGAAAGAAGCGCAGTGGTTATTAAATCATTATCACGGATTATATTGGAATTCTGGCAGTAGTGAGTTTAAAGAAACGGTTGCTAGTGTGAAACGTATTTTGGCTTCAGCGTCGCAAATTTACGTGAAAGGAGTAAAAAAGAAGATATATTTAGAGAATCAATTAAAATTGAGTGTGCCTGTAATTGATTTAGTGCAGTATCCATCGTTGAAAAACGCAAATTTAATACATTTTTCCTGCTTTGACCATTCTGCACCGTTTCTGTGTGCACTAAGAAACGTGTGTGTTATTAGAAACTGGTTGAGTATTCTCTTTTCAAACAATGAATAACTCTGTACAAGCTATAAAATAAATAAAGAAAAATAGTATATAATTAATCTGTTTTTTTATTGTTCATATCATTATACATTTTCTTTCCTTTATATATAAACAACAACTCCTTAAATGCTAAAACGTTCATATTCATATCCTTATCCAACACAACTTCAATACATTTATAGTCATCAATATTTGGATTTAATGTGGCATAATCATGAGCTAAAGATAGAATTTTTTCATAATATTCTTTAAAATTTAAATTTTTCAGCATATGCAGTTTGTGAATAAATAGGTACATCGAATATGTTAAACATTGTTCGTGCAGATAAAGCGTCCATAACAAATGTATACTCTTTATGATACCAGGAGAGAGTTAATAATTTTTTTCCCATTTACATTATTCAGCACTATACCAATATCATACGGCAAATTTTGATACATCATTTCAGAACCATTTTGTAGATAATTTAAAATTACATCTTTATACGTCAAAAATTCTTCCAACTGCAACATATCAAACTGAATGCCAGCGTTGTCTGGTTTACTACTTGTAAATTTCATTACAGGTGTAAAGTTTCTAATTACACTTAAACCAACAGAAATCCACTTAGTATTTTTTTTATTTAAACTGTAATTAGTGGATAATAAAAGAAAATCTTCTTTATACGCTGATTCTGTGTGTTTATCAATAAAATCAAATTTAAAATCTTGTTCAGTGAACACACCAATGTCGAGTGTAGCTGGCACCAGGTCTGTGGGCACTTCAACAACAACATTGTTTCGTAAGTTGTGTTTTCGTGACATGTTCATCTAAAACAAATAAATAAAAATAATAAATATATAACTACATATAAAATATATACCTTCTTTTAAAAAATCTAAATACAAATGTTGTTTTTCATATCTAGCACCGATGCTGTATAATTCACTACCAGATGATTTGAAGTCTCTAACAGTAAACTCATTAAAAAATAAATTGTATACAGTTTGTGTAAATTTGTAATCAAGAAAACTTAAAAATTTTGTTTCTATATATTACTATATATACTTGATCTATGTTTAATTTGGTGTACATTGTAAAATTTATGTAATTCTCAAATGTTGGGTTGGGTGGAAGAGCAGCCTCCGGCTGAACCCCGCCTTTGACGAGTGTCAATAAAGATTATTATTATTATTATTATTATTACTTACAGAGTGGTGTCAGTATCTATATAGCTATGTTGGGCGTCGTTGGCGAACGTGGTATACCACACACAGAAAACAGTTCAATACTATGTTCATATTTTAATCTTTATCGTGTATTTATTCATTTTCATGACGCATTGTAATTGGTTAAAATAACGTTAATTCTTATTGGTTAATAATAAACAATTTCTTCCAATAAAATATGGTATATTTCGTAACGTTAAACAAAACAACTTTCAAAAGTAATTAACAAAACCAGTATCTGACGCATTACCTGATGCACATTGCGACCTTGACCCCCATACATGCATAACTTCATTAAAAAACAGCCAAAGTCAAGTGCAGCCACAAGTGGCTGCTGCAGTCAAAAGTTTTTATGTCTAATAGAATTAATATTAGAAGTTATAAAATTAAAGTGGAACATCATTAGTTTAAAAACCAATATATCTCAGAAAGAGTTTTTAGAATTTATGGAAATTTGGTACTATAATTGTACCTGCTAATAAAATTAAATTAGTAGAAGATGTTTTCAATAGTTTTAATAAAAATATACAATTTACGTCTGAAGTAGGAATCAACGATCAAATTTCGTGACAATGATAACGGTATCTCCACTAAATGATACAAGAGGAGAGTCCATTGACATAAGAAATAACAAAAGTGAAATAAAATGCATATCTATGCCATATATTCAACGTTCAACTCCTAAAATAAAATTATTTAAGGAAAAATGTGAGCTAACCATAGCTTACAAATAATATAAAACAGTTAATGATTTATATAGTAAAATCAAAGATAAAACAAAAAAGAATTTTAAATCTAACTTAATTTACAAAATGCCGTGTTCATAATGCGACAACAGTGTAGAGGGCCAACCAAAAAGATATTTAAAGATTAGATTAGCAGAACATAAAAAAAATTGTGAAAACAAAAAAAACTATAGAATGTGCTTTACTGGAACACTCAAGAACTAACAACCATCAGTTCGGTTTCGATAACACAAAAATATTGAACAAATGGAAAAAAAAAAATTTTATTTATCAAACAAAATAATATTTTTCAAAATTTAATATGTTTTAAAAATCAAATAAATATTATTCTATCAAAAAATATTATATATAAGGAACGAAGAAATCAAGCGCATTGTCATTACCTGGCAAAACCGGTCAAGACATACGAAACGCGTGGCATCTCTCTTTCGCGTTCGCTGTTGAGAGAGAGAAAAGGAAGCACTATTCCGTTATTCAACTAAAGTGAGCTATAAGAATGTTGGCTGACTTCGATCTGTTTGCACAAATCGTTCATATTTTGTAAAAGAAATATTAATTTTTGGAATTTGTTATCAATGTCTATCTTGCTTTGCCAATCAAGATTTTTTATTAGAATAATTTGTATGTCATTTAGTTGAATTTGTAATGGATTTTCGTTACTTTCAAGATTCTTTATTTGTTCATTAAATTTGTCAATCATGTCTCTGTTTATTTTTTATGTTTTGGTCATTTTGTGTCTGTAGTATCTGTTCGTTTTTATTTATTTGTTCAAAAAGTCTATTATATCGTTCTCCGTCGGAGGCGTCTAAGTTGCCAGAAATAGATTTTATGATACTACCTATTCCGTTTATTAAACTGCGTTTTGCTCGTTTATTAAAAGTTTTTGGATTTAAGTTTCTAAATCATTATGAATATAAGTTATTATATTTATATAGTTTTGGATTAATGTCTTTTGATCAGAGATTTGTTCTAATAGAATAGATTTTAATTTCGATACTTTTATGAATTCTTAATATATGGGGGTAATATTATAATTGAAACATATAATTTATTCTGAGGGTTTTAATTTACATTGTCCTAAATCGGCCAGATAGAATCCGTTATCTTGTGAGATATTTATCAATTGAGCTACGCATCTGAAACGTTTTGTTGTTTTAGTCTATTTATCCGAATGTTTTTCATACCTAGTTGATTTTTAATTTTTACTTTGCCTAATGTTGAGTCGTATTCTCTTATTTTTATTCTCTCAAACAATGGGTTTCTAAATTTCTTTAATAATCTCGGATTCTTTTAACAGACATTTCTCTTGGTATCTGTAAGGGGTTATAGTTTTCTTTATGACGATTTTGCTTCTCTGTTTCAAATTATGTTTTAGTGATTTTAAACAACTCAGTTTGTTCGTCTTTATATTGTTGGATTAATTCTTCATTTATGAGGGGAATAATTTTGTTATTTTTTTCAAACAATGTTTCGTTAGGGGTAACTTTGTAACAGGCTTTTTTTTTATTATTATGGGCAAATATAATTGATTCTAATTTTTGTTTTTCTAAATTATTTAAATGTTCATTTCTGATTTGGGTATTATTATTTTGTTTTAGTATTTCTGGATAATTATCAAATTTTCTTTCTTTTCCCTGTATTTTAACGATATATTTTAGTCAATTTGTATGTTTAAATCTTTAAATGCTTCTATGCCTAGGAGTAAGTTATATTCTTTGTGAAAATTGTGGACATAACATTTTACTGGAATTTTATTTAATTTTATTATAACTAAAGCCCGGATATTTAGGCACTTAAAAACACCCAAATAAGCAGGCATATAGGCCGGTAATTACTCTAAAATAGGCGGGATATTAAGCAGCCTAAATGTAAATAATTTGTTTAAAAAAATAAACGAATCCTTTTTCTAATATTGGTACTCGTATCTACTCTTCGTTACAAAAAAATAATCATTTTAAACAAAAATTCACGCAATCTGAAAAATAATAATGTAGGGTTCTATTTTATTAACTATTATGCAAATTCAAATTATGTAGTATACTTTAATTCACAAAATATTACGAGCAATTACTCTATGAAATTTTCGGAAAGGGACTGTCTTCGGTCAGTCAGAACTTGCTTGTAAGCTGAAAACTTCGTTCGACATCACAAAATGTGACAGTAGCGTATGGCAAGCCTTTTTAATATTTATTGCACCACAGGTACTGTGGAATCAAAAATATATACATAATGGAAATAGAATTTCCGTTAACAGAAATTATATTTATTTTTATTATCACAGTATTAATTTTCGTTAACAGAAATTACATTTCCGTTAACGGAAATTCAATTTCCATTATCAGAACTAGAGCCACCTATTGACAAAAGTTGAAACAAAATGGAGCGCGACTTAAAATTTGGCGCACTTTTTAAATTTACATGCATTTATATAGGACATAATGTAATAGTACAATAATTCGCCAATAGATGTCGGCACTTCCGATAAATTTAATTCACAATTTCTGATAACGGAAATTACATTTCCGTTAACGGAAATTCAATTTCTGTTAACAGAAATGCAATTGTTATGATCACTGACAACATTTTATTTGAGTGAATAAAAATTAAACCAACGATAATGAAAATTCTATTTCTGTTTTTAAGCAAACCAAGAAAAATTAATGTTGAATTTTCGTTAACAGAAATTGAATTTTTATTATCATTGGTTTCATTTTTATTCAATCAAATAAAATGATGTCAGTGATCATAACAAATGAATTTCTGTTAACAGAAATTGAATTTCCGTTAACAAAAATGTAATTGTTATGATCACTGGTAACATTTTATTTGAATGAATAAAAATGAAACCAACGATAATGAAAATTCAATTTCTGTTAACAGAAATTGTATTTCCATTATCGGAACTAGTGACATCCACGTATTTTATCGAAACTAATATCATTTTAGCCTCTTCCCAATAAATTAAGAAACAATAGCAAAAATCAAAAGTCAAAACATAATAATTTGAATCTCCCAAAACGACTGGTCACCGAGGGAGATTACGACCCTCCACCCCCCATTGTTACACAAAATAAAGAAAAAATGCATACAAAGAAAAAAGAAAAAACTATATACGTATCAACTTTAAACACACGCTCACTAATGTCAGACGACCGTCTAATCGAACTAGAAGAATCACTTACCAATATAAACTGGGATATAGTTGGACTAAGCGAAGTAAGAAGACAAGGAGAAATGATTATACAGAGAAAAAATGGTAACATTCTCTACTTCAGTGGCACAACAAAAGGTCAATGTGGCGTAGGATTCTACATTAAAAAAAAATGGAAGAACTGTATAAAAGAAATACGAAGCGCAAATGAACGAATAGCAGTATTAAAACTAAAAATAGGTACGGCTTTCAACATAGACATAATACAAGTCTATTTTCCTACGGCTAACGCAACAGAAGATGAAATACAAAACTTCTATCAAATACTCAACGAAACCATAAATACATGTAGAGCAAAATACAGATTAGTAATTGGAGATTTTAATTGCAAGATTGGACAACGGAAACAAGGAGAGGAAAAAATCTGTGGACCTCATGGATTTCAGAAACGAAACAACAGGGGAGAAAAGTTAATACATTTCGCTGCCCAAAATAGACTCAAAATCGCAAATACTTTTTTCAAAAAAAAACCACATCACCAATGGACCTGGCTATCACCAAACGGCAGAACATGTAACCAAATAGATTACATACTCACCAATGATATGAGAATAGTTACAGACACGAAAGTAATCCAGGGACTAAATTTCTACACGGATCACAAAATGGTAAGAAGTACACTAAAACTAAGTAGACCGCTAGCATTTAAAAAAGATAGCAACTGCACACCAACCAAATCTACCATAATAAATGAAACATTATATATACGAACACTAACAGATAAATTAGAAACAATGAGCAGCCATACTTATGAGGACGCACAAAGAAAGTACGAGGAGCTAGTTGAGAGCGTAAAATACGCTGCAATATCAGCAGGGACTACAAGGACTACAGAAAAATGGAACAGTATAACAGAACCCACCAGGAAATTAATAAAAAATAGAGAAATGCTAAAGTTAAAAACTAATAAGACAGAAATAGAAAAAATAGAATATGCAGAAACTAACAAACTAGTCAAAAGAAAAATAAGAGATGACATAAGGCAAAATAACACGAAAATTATCCAAGATCTTCTGGAATCCAGCGGATCAACAAGAAAGATAGCACGGGAATCTACGATGGGTACAAGTTGGATCCTTGGTATAAAAAACGAACAAGGAATAATCACACACGATAGAACCGAAATAAACAATATTGCCACAACTTACTACAAAAAACTATATTCATCATCGCTAACCGAGAGACAGAAAAAACAACACGAAATAGATCTAACCGTGGAAGAGGCTATATTACCTATCCTAGAAGGAGAAGTGGAAAAAACAATCAAGGATCTAAAAAACGAAAAGAGTCCAGGAGAAGATCAAATTACAGCCGAACTATTAAAAATGGGTGTAGATGTTCTCACCCGCCCCCTAACAAATATCTTTAACGAAATGCTTCAAACACAAGAAATCCCAGAAAGCTGGACTTCCTCAACCATAATATTGCTTCATAAAAAGGGCCCAAAAACAGACATATCAAACTACAGACCGATAAGCTTACTATCGACCATATATAAAGTCTTTATAACCATAATCCTTAGGAGACTAACACCAAAGCTGGATGAAAATCAGCCAATAGAACAAGCTGGCTTCAGAAAACACTACAGCACTACAGATCACCTACAAACTATAAATCAATTAGTAGAAAAATTCACGGAATATAATATGCCGCTTTACATGGCGTTCGTGGACTATACGAAGGCATTTGATACAGTTGAACACTCATATATGATAAAGGCGTCGAAAGAACAAGGGATAGACAGCAACTACATATCCCTAATTAAAAACATTTACGAAAGAAGCACAGCATCAATAAAAACAGAAATATCTGGCCATAAATTTCCGATAAAACGGGGAGTAAAACAGGGCGACCCACTGTCCCCTAAAATATTCAACTGCATCCTGGAATCGATATTCAGAAACATCGATTGGGGAGAAGTAGGGATCGATATAAATGGGAGAAACCTCACCAATTTACGCTTTGCGGACGACATAGTACTACTAGCTCACTCTAAAGAGAACCTTGAACATATGCTGTCACTACTACACTCAACGGGACACCAAGCAGGTCTCCAAATAAACTTCGCAAAAACAAAAATCCTCACGAACAGACTACAAGAGGAAATAAACATTGAAGGAAAAAAAATAGACTACGTAAACGAATTCATCTACTTAGGACAAATTATAGCGTTCAAGGATAAACACAAACTAGAGATAGAAAGAAGAATAAAGAATACTTATAAGAAATACTGGTCGCTAAAATTCTTAAGACAAAATGATATACCTTTAAGCCTAAAAAGGAAAATCACAAATTCCTGCTTACTACCCGTACTCACATACGGCTCGCAAACCTGGGCTCTGACAAAAACACAAGCCAACAGCCTAAGAATATGTCAACGAAACATAGAAAGAAAACTTTTAACTATAACAAGAAGGGATAGAATAAGAAATATAGAAATAAGAGCAAGAACACAAATAACAGATGTGATACAATTCGCAAAAATCCAGAAATGGAAATGGGCAGGACATATGATGCGGACAAACGACAACCGGTGGAGCAGGAGCTGTACGGATTGGATCCCATTGCACAAGAAAAGAAGTAGAGGACGCAAATTAAAACGATGGAGGGACGACCTACACTCTTTCGACAAATATTGGCCAACCAATACAACAGATCGGGAAACCTGGAGAACAATGGGGGAGGCCTTTGCCCAGCAGTGGGATGTATAGGCACAAATCATCATCATCATCAATATCATTTTGTAAAATTATGGATTTTGATTTACAGATGTCACTGCTACTTCATATCTTAGAAAAGTTGAATTTGTTTATTCAACACACTAAATTTCATCATTTTATGAATTCACGTAATAATTATTGAGAATGAATGGATATCTAATAACTAATTTCAAAAAACGATTTAATGAATTTTCCTATTTAAATTGTGCCACGCTACAAAAAGATTTGGGAAGCTTTGGTAATCTAAATAACAATTGCGGTAGTTCAGTCATTAGTATCTTCATTGATTACGAAAGAATTTATGCCTTTTGTATAATCTGTGATTTAATAATAAGTATTTTCATAAATCTTAACGAAATGTGGGAGAGTATGATATTAAAGTATTTATTTCATGTTTAATTAGTGACAGTAACTGACTAAAGTTTAAACACTACTACTTGTAACATTTATATCAAAAAAAGAATCTAAATTTAAAGTTATAAATTTGTAAAAAAAAACTATATTTATGAACGTCTGCAGTAATATTTAGACCAACAATGTTTGTTTTTTCGTTCTGAACTGCTTTTAAAATAAAAACGAAACGATAACGGTAATAAACATGATATATTCTCACACCTATTCGTATTTGGACTACTGTTTGGTTCAAAAAAATTAGTCTGGACACCATTAATGTTCCTTTAACATTACATGTCGTTAGTTCTCCTTACCAGATAGATCAAAAACCACTCCAAATAAATAAAAGGCGACACATTTAATTTTTTTAGGTGCTTTGATATATGAATTAGCTCGACAAGCCTTCTAGGCCTGGACTTGCCTGACTATATTTCTCCATGTTCATTGTTTTGTTCTTCCAGTTCTTTATTTATCAATTTTAGATCCGTTTTAATTTCATACAGCCATCTATTTTTTGTCTTCCTTTCTTCTTCTTTTCATTTAGTTTCCGGTTAATTAAGTAGTATTATTTAAACTATATACCTATTATTATTATATTTATTTATTTGAGCATGGTTGTTAGGGGAAACGAGGAATCCCCGATATTTTAAAAATCACTAAAGTTATACCTTTATATAAAACATCTGATGTGGACACCACATGACTTCCCTGTACGCGTATTAAACTATAGATATTTTTTTAATTGCACATATTTGACATTAAATCATTTATTTTTTGTTCTAATCCATAGCAAACTTAATTAAAAAAAAAACAAAAAATATATAATATTTAAAACTTTTATTTGCAGCATCCATTTCTAAAATTAAAATAATACCATTTTTTTCAAGGAAAACTGTTAGCAGCTTCATGTAATGTGCCACTTCCGGTTAGTCTATTTTAACCAAAATCTATTATGTTATTTCCATTGATATAGTAGCCTTATATACCAAATTTGAAAAGTTTTGGATTATATTTGAATATAGTTTTTCATGAAAATCTATTATAGGCTTCAAGTAAAGTACCACTTCCGGTAGTTGTATAATGACCAAAAAGGGAGGTGCACAACTAGATGTTATAACAGTCCTAAATATAAAGTTTCAATTTTCTACTGCTTACCGTTTTTGAATTATGCGAGATACATACGTACGTACATACGTATGTACAGACGGCATGACGAAATTAGTCAAAATTGATTCAGGGAGGGACAAAATACCTATTTCCGTTGAAATCTGAGAACCGAAAATTTTCGCGATTACAATACTTCCTTTACTTCGTACAAGGAAGTAAAAAGGTAATAAAGAATTAGTATAAAATTATCGATCGATATCACTAGTATCGGTATTTCATAAAATTTTAGAAAAGTAGTACTATCGAGGATTCGGCCATTTCTGCATAAAAACGAGATATTGATTGGTGAACAGCACGGATTTAAAAATGCCACAGCACAACATCTGCACTAGTCAGATTTTTAGATATTGTGTATAACAATTTTGATAAATAGAAGAGATATTTTTTATGATAGATTTGTCTAAAGATTTCGATTGTGTTAACCACTTAATACTGCAAACTGTATTCTTTAACTATAAGAATTTAAAATTTATTTTTCAAGTTGCGGCTAAAATAAAACTCAATAATAAAAACATTTTCATGTGTAACTATTAATTCTGAACTTGTCTCTCTACAGTTTTTGCCGTCAAATGAATAGGAGAGAAGGAAATTGCATAAAACTAATTTTACATGGTAAATCCCTAAGTTCGCCCTTATCGAGCACCACCCAGTATGTAACACCTTGGCATCATTATATCACTTAATCAAGCGTCTACGATTTCTCTCTAATGTACAGACAGCAAACACATTTTATTTTGCAAAATTTTATTCAATCTTGTACTATGGTATTATATTTTGGGGCTGTCCACAAGGAGCAAAATATCAGAAAACAGCTGTAAGAAATATATTTCTACTTCACTCCCGATCCTCCAGCAGAGAGGTATTCAAAAGAGAAAAGCTTTTACATTTTCCATGTTATATTTTTACAATGTTGTTATAATGAGTAAGTCAAATTTTAAAAATTTGATTGTACCAAAGATTAATTTAATCAAGTAAAAAATAATCCAATCTGAGAATTTATAATAAAAATTACCACTTTATTTGCAAGACATATATATATACAACTAAATTAACAATTTATCTTTATGAAAGTTAACAATTTTATAGCTTTTATTATACAGGGTGTTTCAGGACTAGTGTAACAAACTTTAACAGCTTATTCCTGAGGTCATTTTGAGCCAAAAATGCCATATGAACATAGGTCCTATTCCTTCTAGTTACCAAAATACAAGAGGTTGAAGTTCTATAAATAACACGAAAATTTCAAATTTTTGTAATCAAGATATTTTCGGAAAACAAGAGTTTTATTGAAAAGTCATACCTTATTTGTCTTAATTAATCTTATTTATTAATATTAACGAATACGATTTAGAGAACAAAACATAAAATGACACAATTAAATAGACACAGGACAACATAACGAAACATGGAATAGGTTAACACGATATGAAATAAGATAACAAATTTAAAAGAAATTACAGCAAGTGTTCAAAATGAGCGCCTTGAACTCTTATGCATGTTAATAATAAAATAATTAAGACAAATAAGGCATGACTTTTCAATAAAACTCTTGTTTTCCGAAAGTATCTTGATTACAAATTTAAAATTTTCGTGTTATTTATAGAACTTCAACCTCTTGTATTTTGGTAACTAGAAGGAATAGGACCTATGTTCATATGACATTTTTATCTCAAAATGACCTCAGGAATAAGCAGTTAAAGTTTGTTACACTAGTCCTGAAACACCCTGTATGTAAAAAATTATCACTCATCATATTCATATGATTTATATTTTTATATAAAATTAAATTAAATTTGTGAATATTCATATGAATATGGTGAATGCAAATAAATGTTCATTTCCCGTCTGAAATCTTGATATGAATCATAATATGATGATAGCTCAATTATATTTGCACAAGTATGCGTCATTGGCCTTCTTAGAGCACCTGATAAACTATTGAAATGAACTTGAATAAAAGAAGGCATTTGACACGAACCTGTTACGAAAAGCAAAAACTCGGCCAAACTCTCATAATCAAGAGATTCTATATATAAATTTAAAAAATGCAACACTTTTTGTTGTTCATTATTCAAAAATTCTGTTTGTAAACACGCATTAACTTTAGAAGCAGTAGGTAGCTGTTTTATAAAAATATTTGTAATATCTGTAATAGAACACTTTTTCCAAAATTTATCTTTTAAATGATCTGGGATGCCATCACACATTTTTAGCACAAGTTCCTTTGGTTTGTCAATCATAATATCTTGTGCAATAGTTACAATTTGATCTTCAATGTCAGAGGAATTTGGTAATTCATAAAAACCGTAGCTTGTAAAAATATTCATTAAAGTATCTGATTCTTTCTCAGATAATTCAGAAAAAGACTTTATTGCTTTTTGTAATACTCGTTTTTCTAAAACTGTAACATGCAACAGAAAATCTTGTAGTAAAGTATCTTTCTTAATTTCTATTTCATTATCGCAAATTAAAAGAAGTGTAACGCGGGATATTTTGTTCGGCAATGTCTGAGTTAGTAACATCATGTGCGAAAGAATCCTACCGAAATATATAAATTTCATTTTATCTTTTCGAATTCTGTGTAACGGTAAAAAAGGAACTATTACATTTTCTCCTTTAAAATAATCATATTCAACATTTTTCCAAAATACACTAAATAACTCCTTTGTCAAGCCTCCAGCATCTGATCCATTTTCACCGATAAATATAACTGATAATGATTTTTCTAAGATTGAAACATCTTTATAAATATCCAATACATCTTCGACAAGATACTCTCTTCGGATATATAAAACAGCGCACTCTGCTTCTTCTTGGAGAAATGGAATAGTTACATGCGTTAAATTTTCTGGAATTTCTATTTCTAATAATACTTTTTGAGAAACAGGAACTAAATTTTCCATATTCTGTGTTGGATTCGTAATATTTTCGATGCCGAAATTAGATTCGGGCAGAGGTACGCTCGTTGCAGGAAAACTTGACTGAGGAACCTCTGTTGCAGATGTGTTTGTTTCAGATACTTCTATTCTCGGTGTGTTTGTTTCAGGCACTACCTCTGTTCTCGGTGTATTTGCTTCAGATACTTCTGTTCTCCGTGTGTTTGTTTCAGGCACTTCCAGTGTCGATGAATGAATAAATTCGGAAATATTTTGAAGCGGTATATCTCTATTAGGTATTATTAGAACAATTCCTTGTTTGATTTTATTAACTAAATCTTCCCCACTCAAATTAGGACCAATCAATTCAATTTTTCTACTTTTCAAGCATCTTCCATATTGAAATCCTACCAGTTGAAGAGGGACATTTGGATACAATGAACAAATGAAAGCCTCCAATTGTTGACCGTCCCAAATTCGCTTTATTTGTGAAGATTTAACAAAACCTTAAAAATTTAAATAAAAAATTAAATGACAAATTTTTACAATACAAAACAATATGATTTGAAAACACTTACCAAGTCCTTGCTCTGTTAAAAATTTACTTTCAGTGGGACTAGGTAAAAAATCCACAAATTTTCTTCGGAATAAAAATAATGTTTTTAGAACAATTGATTCCTTTTTTCGACCTGGCCCTCTGCCTCTAGCATTATTTGTAATCGATGACGAACTCCGCCGAAATGACCGTCTGGTATTAGTCAATAAAGATTCAAAATCATCTTCATAGTCAGTTGCATTTAATGCAGCGTCTATTATATTTCGAAAAGAAACATTTGCAGTCATTTCTACAAGAAAATAAATAAAATAATTTTCTTTATTGTCTTTTTATCACAACACATACCGATTTTGGTTGGGGTACACAAATTTTAGCAGGTAATCAGAAAACCAAGATGATCCGGTGTATTATAAGTTATTGGTTATAGGTAACTGTTGCTAGGGATTAGGGATATTTGGTCAAACACTAAATTTTGGCGCTAGTGACAAACAGAAAAATCTAACTACGTAGAGGGCGCAGTGATCGGTTGCGCGTTTTTTTAAGTTTTCTTTATGAAAAATTTTAAATAGTAAGTATTAATTCGTTATTAAATGATTGCTTAGAAGTTATCTTTGTGCTTCAATTTGTGATTAGTTATCAGATCCAGTGCTGTCACTGTGGTACTTCTGTACCACAAATAGTACTTTTTTAGTTAGATGGTACTGTGATACTATTTTTTCAATTTTGAAATAATGTTTTGTTAAACTAGTACTGATCAGTACATTTGGACCTCGGTCAATTCATTGATAGTTTTCAAAAAGCATATATATGACGCGGATGACGCCGTCAGCAGTCACACACAGTACAGTGTGCTGATTTTTTTTTTGCATGATTCTTTCGTTCTGTATTTTTAGTTTCATTTAAATAAATGTTTTCTTAAAAATTAATTAAGTGTTTTCTTTTTTTTGTGTATTGAGTAGGAATTATTAAAATTAAATATTTTGTGGTACTTTTATTTCATAGTTGTGGTACCAATTTTTTTTTACCAGTGGCAGCACTGGTGGTATCTGTCGTCTTCTGCCGGTTATTCCCCAAGCAGCTGTTTTTATGTAGCATTGTCGCGTGTGTGCCCGAAACAAGAAAAGATTTTTAAATTTGTATGATTAGGTTAATTAATATACTTCGTTTTTAGTATTAATAAAACTTTTCATCATGAATATTCAGTTTCAAACTGTTTTGGCTCGTATAAGGCAAAATATACGGGAAGTTGGTAGGCTTATGGAAAACGAAAATTATGATAACAGCAGACGCTTGTTAAATGTTTCTTTACGGAATTTATATCGCATAAGGCGACTAATAAACGAAATGAAGTTTATACGACTTCAGAATTGTATAACACAATTACTGGATATCTGCAATTCTTCCATCGACAATAATATGAATCGAGATTATTCATATAAAGCTGAACGTTTAAAATCTGGACGTAGGTATCAAATGTTAAAGATTTAAAACTGTGACAATTATAGATAATTTTTATTGAATATTTAGGTAAAGGACGACCAAAAGTTGATATTAATACAGAACAACTTGAATTTTTTGTAAAACAAGGATATAGTGCTGCAAAGATGGCACGTCATTTTAAATGTTCTGTTTCATTAGTGTATAAAAAGCTTTACGATGTGAATATAAAATTACGAAACCGTTATAGTATAATTTCTGATGAGCAGTTGTATGATCGAATGCTATATTTACATAACTTATTCCCAAATAGCGGCTGTGAAGTATGCATTTGTATTACAACTTATTTTATTTAAATCATAATTTATAATTAAATTTTAGGTAATGTCAGGTTTATTAAAAACTGAAAATTTAGTAGTACAAAGATGGCGTATTCGTAAAGTCTTGACTCTAATTGATTCTGTGGGGACTGCTGCTCGATGGAGTTTGAGTGTACAAAGACGAATCTACAATGTCCCAACCCCAAATTCTCTTTGGCATATGGACGCCCATTTGAAGCTTGTGAGGTAAAAAAATGTAAATTCATACCAATAAATTTATTGTTGCTTTAACTGTGCGATTATAATACCTAACATATTTGTTCTCTTTAGATGGGGTTTCGCAATTCATGGTTGTGTAGATGGTTTTTCGCGAATGATAACATATTTAAATTGCCAGACATCAATGACTGCCGATACCGTTTTAAATTTATTTATTCCTGCAGCTAATAAATATGGTCTACCTTCGCGAGTCAGGTCTGATCACGGCTACGAAAACATTCTCGTTGCGTTATTAATGAACGCTTTCAGAGGCTACCGTAGAACGAGTCACATAACTGGCACATCGGTTCATAACCAAAGAATCGAAAGATTATGGAGAGATGTGTTTAAAGACGTTATATCGGTTTTTTATAAAAAATTTTACGAAATGGAAATAAATGGAATACTTGACGCTGAAAATAATAATCACAGATTTATTTTGCAATTTATTTTTGGTGACATAATCAATGCTAGTTTAACAAAGTACGTAACTGCTTGGAACGCCCATCGAATCAGAACTGCTAACAATAGAACGCCAAATCAAATTTGGTTGGATGGACTTTTACAAAACATAAATGGAAATCATACAGCGACACTTGAAGTATTTTCTAATTCCCCGACAAATTTAACGGACAGAATTTACCAATCTTTCGAAAGATATAGAAACATGAATGTAATTGATGAAGAATATATCCAAAGAGAACCTCAAGCATCACAATTGACCGCTTCCATGATTCTTACAGAGGAACAAAATATTGCATTACACAACATAAAAATTGGAGAATCTACAGCAAATGAAAAATATCTTGAATGTAAAAATTATTTACGTGTTTAATCTAATTATGTTTTCATCTATGTAATTTTTATTAAATAGAAACTTTACACATTAAAATAGTTTTTATAATTTAAAAATTGTACCTGTATGACTTATAATGTAATTTTATTTTAAATTATACTTTCATTTCCGTATTTATCGATGGAATAAATGGCAAATCTATCAATAATCAAATTCATCACTTCATCGGTTCCTGCCAATGAATTCAAAAGTTTTCTATGGTTTAATGCAAGATGTTAAACTAAATATGCCTAGAGGACAATTAACAAGTAATATTTGAAAAAAAATGTTAATTGTTAATTTACAATAAACCTGGGCTTATTATGTAAACTTATTAATTATTAGGTCACAAATTCTACAAAAAGCATAATATCTTTCATAATCAATGAAGATTGTAATGACTGAACTACCGCAATTGTTACTTGGATTACCAGAGCTTTCCAAATCTTTTTGTAGCGTGGCACAATTTAAATAAGAAAATTCATCAATTCGTTTCTTAAAATTAGTTATTAGATATCCATTCGTTCCCAATAATTGTTACATGATTTCATAATTTAGTGTATTGATAAATAAACAAATTCAACTCTTCTAATCTATGAAGTAGCAGTGACATCTGTAAATGAAAGTTCATAATTTTTGTAAACGATATTAGTTTCGATAAAATACGTGCATGTCACTAGTTCCGATAATGGAAATACAATTTCTGTTAATAGAAATTGAATTTATATTATCGTTGGTTTCATTTTTATTTATTCAATTAAAATGTTGTCAGAGATCGTAACAATTACATTTTTGTTAACGAAAATACAATTTCTCTTAACAGAAATTAGATTTCTGTTAACGGAAATTCATTTTGCGATAATAGAAAAATATATAATTTGTGTTAACAAAAAATGAATTTATGTTAACAGAAAATATATTTCCATTATCCCCATTAAATATTAAAACGGCAGGCCTGATTATACGAAATTTAACTAAGTTAACTTAATTTGAATTTTCATTATCGTTGGTTTAATTTTTATTCACTCAAATAAAATGTTGTCAGTGATCATAACAATTGCATTTCTGTTAACAGAAATTGAATTTCCGTTAACGGAAATGTAATTTCCGTTATCAGAAATTGTGAATTAAATTTATCGGAAGTGCCGACATCTATTGGCGAATTATTGTACTATTACATTATGTCCTATATAAATGCATGTAAATTTAAAAAGTGCGCCAAATTTTAAGTCGCGCTCCATTTTGTTTCAACTTTTGTCAATAGGTGGCTCTAGTTCTGATAATGGAAATTGAATTTCCGTTAACGGAAATGTAATTTCTGTTAACGAAAATTAATACTGTGATAATAAAAATAAATATAATTTCTGTTAACGGAAATTCTATTTCCATTATGTATATATTTTTGATTCCACAATACCTGTGGTGCAATAAATATTAAAAAGGCTTGCCATAGTAGCGTTCTTATATTTAGCCATATCGTCTAAAGTTACCTCAGCTCCATTGATTAATGGCAAAGACAATTGAACTGCCACGTAAAATTTTGACTAAAAAACTTTTTTTCTTTCGGCATTTTAAATTCACACACAAAAACTTGATTAAAGTAAGTACTTTAAATATTATAGGTTAGGTTGAAACACTTTGTCGAGTGCTGAATTAGTCATTGAAGTAGATGATAAACCTTGTCTGCTCAATAAAAGTTAGAATAGGTAACAAAAATAGGCAAAATAGGCTGTATAAGGTAAAATAGGCACAATAACCAAAATATAGGAAAAATAGGCTCTAAGGCACGAAAAAAAAACCTTCCATTACACGTAAACGTATTACCTATTTATAGAAAAACTAAATTGCCTAAAGTATATTAAAATTTTAATCTAGGCAATTGCCTTAAAATCCGGGCTTTAATTATAACATATTCGCTTGATGTAGTTTTTCCGTTTACGGTTTTAAAAGTGCATTTCTCGTAATACGTTTTCATATTTTTTATTTTGACTAATTCTGAGGTTATTAAATTTATACTAGAACCTGTATCAAAGAGAATAATATAATTTTGAATTTTTAGCGACGGTAAATGATAGGTCATGCTTGACATTACGTATTTGGTTTGTGTTCGTCGTTTATCTCTAAAAAGGAATCTTCATCTACTTCGATTTCGTCTTCGTGTTCGTGTTCAAATTGTTCTGATATTTCTGTGTCGTTAGTTTCGTCAAGATTATAATTTTGTCTAATTGTTTGCGTTGACATAGGTTGTGTTATGCGAGTCTGTTTTGTCGTGGGTTGTGGTTGGAAATTACGTTTTGTTTCGTAAATTTTTTTTTAATTCTGTCTTGGTGCGAATTGTGTTGTTTGTTTATTACCTGTGTTAAATGATATGGGTTTTGACGGGAATTGTTGACCAGGAAATTTTTTAGGGGGTATATAAAATGAAAAATTTGGTTTTTCTGTTAACATTGGTGATTGATGTATAAAATTAAATTCATTTCGTAAGAGGATTTCGCATTCTTCTAGAGATTTAGGTTGTTTTACGATAAAAGATCCTCGTATAGTAGTTGGTAATAGTGAAATAAAATATGTTACTATTAATTTTTGATTTTCTTTAATTATTGCATTTTTCTGCAGTTGATTATATTCTGTTAAAAGGATTTTGGATTTATATTGTGCAAATTTATGTGAGATAAGCTCTAAAGTTTTATCTGAACTAATTTTATTTCTAATTTGTAATATTTCTAGTAAGATAGTTTCTGCCGTACTTTTGTCACAGAATTTATTTGTTAGGTACGTTTTTAATTCAATCCAAGTTGTGAATTTATTTTCCGCTAATAATTCGGCGGCTTTGTGAGTGAGTTTATTTTTTATAAAACCGAACATATATGTTTGTTGGATATTACTGAGTGTTACATTAGTTAATGTGTTCTGTACATCGTCTACGAGTCTTGTGCATGCTGCGATAGAGAACGGACGTGTTTATTTCGAGCTCTGTAGTTGCTGCTTGACAGTTTTTTGTGATTTGGGGAGTACGCTCGCTGGGGCGAAGTCGCTGTGGGGCGAAGTCTCGAGTGTTGTGACTTAGTGACTGCGTGAAAGTGACAAGAGTGAGTGCGTAGTTTTCTTGGTGTTGCTTTTTTAGGGTTTTCGGGCCGTAGCGGGCTTTTCCGGGACGGTAGCGGAAGGTGTTTTCACCGACCGGGAAATTCCGGGAAATTCCCAGGGTTTTTGGTTGCACGGCGGTTTTGGGGCAAACGGGTGAGTAACGCTCGTGTGCCACGTTGGAAAAATTAGATTAAGAGGGGGTGAATTTTGGAAGTCGATTTTTCCGGGGTTCTGCTCGGAAAATCGGGGATTTTCCGAGTGGCGGCGCCGATCTAGGGTGAGAGGCGTCGCGTAGGGGGATAAAAAGTTTAACCTCGGATTTTCCGGGTTTCTACCCGAATTTTCCGGGTTTCTACCCGAATTTTCCGGGGTTTTTCCGGGTGGATTAGGTGCCGGGGAATCCAGAGAGGGGTTTCCCGTGGAGAAATTTTTGGGTGCCATTTTCTCGGCTCCCAGAGCTTCCACGAGAGTGGGATTTTCTTCGGGGCGCCTTCCGAGGGTCCCTGGAGGTAGTGTGGGTAGTTTGGGGTTGTTTCACTTGGGTGCCCATCTTCAATGGGTACCAAGGAAGCGGTGGTGGTGTTAGAGGGGGTTAGGGCCCCTCAGGCCACAGTAGGGGATTCTCCTTCCGGCATGGAGAGCGACGTGGAGTCGGTAATGGGTATGGAGGTAGGGCCAGTGCTTGGCGCAGCAGGAAAGAGGAAGAGGAGGGTAGTGTCAGTCGGGGGGGAAGAGGCGGATTACCTCAAACAGTATAGGACGTTAGGGACGAAGATGCTGGAGAGATTTGAGGGGAGCAAGGCGTCGCGAAAGGACTTCGAGTTCCTGGCGGCGACGTTGAGGGAGATGGAGGCAGTGTTCCTCGAAGTGTTGGTGGAGGGAGAGAGGAACAAGGGTAGGTTGCAGGAACAAGATAAGTTTAGGGACATCATACAGGGGTATGAGAGGGAGGTGAGACAAAGTAGGGAGGAGGTGGCCAAAACCACCTCTCAGGGGAATCCGATGAAGGGGGGGCAAGCCTGTGGAGCAGGGTAAGCGGCAGCCGGCTGCCAGTTATGCGGTAGTGGTCAGGGCGGAGGGGGAAAAAATGACGGCGGATGTAGTCAAGGAGAAGGTGATAAAGGAATGCCGGAAGGAGGTGGGTAGTGTGAAAGTAAGCGCTCTGCGGCGGGTAAGGGACGGAGTGACGATAGTTACGACAAACGAGGAGGATCTTTGGAAAATAAAGGGGTGTAAGAAGTTTAAGGAGGTGGGGCTTAAGCTAGATGACCCGAAGAAGGTGGGACCGAAGGTCATGATATTCGACGTGCCCGAATATCTGACTGACGCGGAGGTAAGGGCGGAGCTTTATGGGAACAACTTGAGGGACGTACTCGGAGAGGCGGAGTTCAAGGAAAGGGTTAGGAGCATAAGCAGGAATAAGGGAATAATAATCATGGAGGTGCCTTTTAAGGCAAAGGAAGCGATGGTAGACCGGGGATACGGGAGGGTTCACCTGGGCTTCGCGGCCTGTAGGGTGAAAGAGGTTGATACCGTGCAGCGCTGCTTTAAGTGTTATGGGATGGGGCAAAGGGCACGGGAGTGTAAGTTCAAGGTGAATGCATGCAGGAGGTGTGGGGAAATGGGGCATTTAATAAAGGATTGTAAGGGGGAGATTGCATGTAGGGTCTGCAAGGAGGCTGGGAAGCCATCGGGACACTCGGTTTTCTCGAGAAGCTGCCCAGCTTACGAGGAGGCCGCTAGGAGGGCTAGAAGGCGGATAACGGCTGACTAATGGCGGGCATGCGCATTATTCAGCTGAATTGTGGCAGGGGTAGGGGAGTCATGTTCGATGTTGGCCAAGGGCTAGTCAGCGAGAATGTGGGTGTAGCTCTGTTACAGGAGCCGTATGTATGGGGAGGCAGAGTCTGTGGCTTGCGCGTTTACGCCAGCGCTGGTGAGGAGGGAGCCAAGGCGGCGATCGTCGTTAACGATGACGCTCTCGACGTCATGGCAATACCCGAGCTGGTCACGGAAACTGGAGTGTGCGTATGCTTGGAGAGTACAGCGGGCAGGCTATACGTCTGTTCGTTGTACTGTAGATTTGGTGGCGACATCGAGCATGACATAGGGTACCTGGAGAGGGTGTTGGATACGGCGGACAACTGCCCACTGGTGGTGGGCATGGACGCTAATGCGGTATCGCCTTTATGGTTTAGTAAATGGGAGATCCGATATGGCGAGAGAGTCCAACATGGGCATCGGATCGAGGACCTAATAGGGGGCAGGGATTTAGTGGTCATGAATGAGCTAAGCCGTTTCTACACTTTTTGTGGACACGGCGGTATGAGTGATATAGACGTTACATTGGGTAATAGGGCAGTAGATAGGTTGCATTGGGAATGGGAGGTTTTGCCCGGCTGGGGTAACTCCGACCATAACGCGATGCGGATCGTCATTAGCAGGGCATGTGCTGGTGGGGGTCGAAACGTGGCAGCTAGTTTCCCTAGGTGGTCTGTGAAGGAAGTCGACTGGGAGTTCTATGGAGAGGCACTCTGTGACCGGGTGGACATAGGCGAGACAGAGTACGCAGAGTTGGCGGTAGATGACATGACGGAGCGACTGACAGGGTGGGTTACTGACGTAAACGACCGGATACTGAAGCGCGCGAAACGAGGGAGACAAAGACAGGTTAGGTGGTGGACAGACGAACTGACGAGACTGAGGAAGGTCACCAGAAGGAAGCGGAGGCTATTTCAGATAGCTCGACGCGACCAACTGGAGTCCTTACAGACGAGACATGCGGAGTACAGGGAGAGTGTCGGGACGTATAGACGGATGATGAACGCGGAGAAGGACAAGCACTGGCAGGACTTTGTACAGGAGCATGGGAACGCCGACCCTTGGGGTGCGGTTTATCGCATTTGCAGGGGGACAAGAAGAAACGTGGACATATCGAGACTGAAGGAAGGAGACAGAGTCGCGGAAACGTGGAACGACAGTGCGGACATACTTTTGCGGGCATTCTTTCCTAGAGGGGACGGAGCGGAGGTGCACGTAGAACAAGGTAGGAACCGAGACAGGGAATTTAGCTGGGATGAGATTGAGGCTGCAGTCAGAGCAATGGCAGTAGGCAAAGCACCTGGCTTAGATGGGTTAGAAGTAGTTATGGTGAGACAGGTTTGGGCCAGTTTGGGGGACTACGTGAAGGCCCTGTTTGATGCGTGTCTGAGGAAGGACTGCTTCCCCACGTTGTGGAAGCGGGGACGCGTGGTGGTGCTGCTGAAGTCGGACGATAGGTTGCCCGATCACACTGCTGAGCGTGCTCGGTAAGGTGCTCGAGCGGATGCTTGTTGGGCGACTCCAGCCCCTGTTGGACGGACTCAGTGGTCACCAATACGGTTTCCGTCGAGGTAGGTCGACCGAAGACGCGTGGGCAGGTGTCAAGCGTGTAGTGGGGGAATCTGCATGTAAGTACGTATTAGGAGTTTTTGTAGATTTTAAGGGAGCTTTTGATAATTTGCTGTGGGGTAGAATATTAACGAGGTTACATGATATCGGGTGTGAGGAGACTGGTCTCTGGGCTAGTTTCTTCGCTAACCGAAGGGTGTGTGTTACGGGTGGAGTAGGGGTTGCATGGAGGGACGTAGAGCGGGGTTGCCTGCAGGGCTCCGTCAGTGGCCCAGTTTTCTGGAACCTCTGTATGGATGTCCTGTTGTGGCGCCTCGCTGGGGTAGGCGGCAAGTTCGTGGCCTATGCAGATGACTTGCTCCTTCTTGTGGAGGGTGGAAGCCGGCTCGAGCTGAAGCGTAGCGCCTCCCGCTGTTTGGAGATCGTTTGCGAGTGGGGGCAGTGGGCAGGGGTTGCGGTTTCGGTCTCGAAGTCGGTGACCATGCTCCTGAAGGGCAGGTTGTCTGCAAATAGGCCGCCTGTGGTCAGAACGGCCGGGGTTAGTTTGCGTCATGTGCCAAGGGTTAAGTATTTAGGGGTAGAAGTAGGGGAAAGGATGAACTTCAGGCTTCACCTGGAGGGAATGCATGCTAAACTCGGTCGAATCGTGGGGATGATTCGGCGAGTATTACGGAAGGAGTGGGGACTGGGCCGGCGAGCATGCAGAATCATCTTCAAGGGGTTGTTTCAGGCGTGCGTGCTGTATGGGGCGAGTGTATGGCACGAAGTTCTTCAGTTCAGTACGGGAGGGATCTGATGAACAAGTGCGAGCGGGTATCGCTATATGCATGTGTTAGGGTGTGTAGAACCGTTTCGACCGAAGCGATGCAAGTCATCATGGGTGAAATTACCTGGTGGCTGGAGGCGAAACGTAGAGCGGGGTACTATAAGTAAAAACGGGGTGAGAGAATGGGAAACCATGACCTTGTCACAGATGGGGATGTTGCTGGTCTGTCCCCTGGACAGGCCAAGACATTGTTGGGGAACCGAGCGACTGAAGTTTGGCAAGACAGGTGGGATCGTTCGGAGAAAGGTAGGGTGACCTACTCCTTCATCCCGGACGTGACCTTTGCCGCAAGAACGAAGTGGTTCGACCCCAGTCTTTGACTGAACTTTCTGCTGACTGGACATGGTAGTATGAATGGTTTTTTACATCCGATGGGATTAGCGGAATATGAAGCATGCGCCTGCGCCGGAGGTCGGGAGACCTGGGAGCATGCTTTACGCGGACATTCGTGGTCTGCATGCTTTGGGAGTAGTTAGGCAAGGGGGAGGGCTCCACGTCGCGGGGATGTTGGGCAGCGAGGCGTGTTATAGGGAGGGAGAGGCTTTCGCGCGAATTATAATTCGGAGATTATAATTATTGAAAAAAATAAAACACTTATTTTTTCAATATAGAAGAATTTTTATTCAAGATGATGTTTACTTGTCGAGAATCAGTACAAGAGTGAGTTTTTTCTAACTAGGATACATGTTATATAATATCTTAAGATTAGTGCTTATGTTGCTAAAAGTTATGGAAAACTACCGCGGTCAACTGAGGTTGGCCGGTGCACACGTGTGGCGAATATGATGAAATCTTACCTGGAGTGTTATCATAATTCCTCCCCATCAAGATTTTATCATATTTCTTACTTATTATTTTAAAGGGTTAATTTCACTTAATTCTATATCTTTCGTGACAGTTCTCGAGGATATTTTCTTATTAGTATTCCATTTATAAAACTTATAACAAATGTAACTTAAGATTAGAGTAAATATAATAGCATATAAAATGTATGTATGATGATTGTTAACATTTATGTTCAGAGGTTTTAATTGTTGTAATTTATAATCGGTAATATTTAATTTTGACAAGGTTAACAGTTGTTTTACTTGAATACTGGAGTCTTTTATTTCATTCAGTTCTCCTTCATATATTAATTCCTTATAATTTTGTTCTACTTTATTAAAATGATAATTATTCAAAGTGCATTGCTGGTTATTATTAAACTTGTATATTCCTTTAATTTTTTATCAATTTCGTTATTATTACAATGGATATTTAGATTTTGAATCTTAGGGCTTACAACAATTATTTCATTGGTATTAGGTAGCTGTTCGATACTATTTTCGTTTTCGATAAGTAAATATGAGCAATCATCATTTCTATGATTAACAATAATGTCATTGATACATTTCCTAATCTCTAGGTTGTCCGATTGACAATAGTAATTTTTATTTTTTACACAGTTATTAGTAATAATATTTGTATCTACCTTTTTTGTGTAGAGTGTATAATGTTCGTTTAACATGTATGTGCTTGTTTGATTTATGAATGGTATAGGTGTGAATTGGAATAATGGATATAGGGTAAGACTCATTATAGGTATTTCAATGATGTAGTATATGTTTTCGCCATCATAGTTACAATGTGTGGTTATTAATGATACTATTTCGAAAATATTTTGATTTTCAATAAAACTTTGGAGTCTGCTCAGACTGATAATTGTGGAATGTAGTTTATTTAAAGAACAAAAGGTTAAGCTCGTTTCTATTTGGTTTGCGTAATTTTGAATACTATTTAGAATATTAATAATTGTTTGAATTTTATTCTCAAACTCGATTTTTGCTTGCCACACTTGTTTTTTTTTCATGATATCTTTTATAAAGACTATTTCCTTTTTAATATCTTCTTCGTTTAATTCGATGTTTTCCAGTTGTTTATTAAATTGTTCAGTTATTTCTTTAAGATTTTTGAAAAGTTTCTTTTCATTTTGAGATAGTAGATTTTCGTTATCTTTAATTATTTTAAAGAGGTTGTCGTATCTTTCTCCGTCGTTGCTATCTAGATTTCCAGATATTGATTTTATAATACTACCTAATCCGTTAATTAATCCTCTTTTTTGTCTTTTATTATATTTGAGTTTATCTAATTGTTCTTGTGTATTTATGAATGTAATGTTCAGGAGTTTCATATAATTAGTGTTTAGGAATTGGATGGATTCTGTCTCTTGGAGTAGTGTTGTTATTGCGTTATGTATTTTGTGGAAGTTTTCGTATAGGGGTGTGACGTTGTAATTGAAATATGTGTGTATTCTTTCTTGTTCGAGATGTGTTAGTCCTAGTTGTGTGATATGATATCCGTTGTTGTGGGATATGTCCAGTAACTGTTGTCCGTGAGTTCTAAAAGAATTATTATTTCTTTATTCTATCTATTCGTATGTTACGAATTTTCATTAAATTTTTACTGCCATGTTGGTACGGTTATTCGACTTTTGTTACGTCTATTTTTGGATTGTATGAGATTACTTTACATTTTTGATATAGGTGTTTTTTGAATTTTTGTATTCGTCTGGTTGTTTCTTTGACATATACTTGTGGGGGTAATTCTAAAGGGTTTTTTTTTCTTTGTTTCGTTTTTCTTTTTCCTTTTGAATTTTACCGTTAATTATTTTATGGAGTTCTTTTTGGTTATTTATATGTTGTTGTATTAGTTCAGATTCTGTTTTAATTTCTTTAGGATATTTGAATTCTTGATCTTCTCCAAAAATTATTTCAAAGGGGGTTTTATTAGTGATTGAATGTTTTGAATTATTATAACTTACGATACAGAGGTCAATTTTATCATTTAATTTTAAATGTTTAAATTTAGTATTATTTTCTACAATTCTCAAATGTTCGATAAGAGTGGAATGGAATCGTTCTACAGCGTTGCTTTTTGGGTTATTGATACAAGTGTAGTGGGGTTTGATATTTAGTGTTTTTAGGTAATCTTTCAAGAATTCATTGTTAAATTCAGTGCCGTTATCCATAATAATTATCTTGGCACTGCGTACGATTTTAAGTATAGTTTTAGATAGTTTACGATATTAATAGAGTTTACTATTATGGGAGTTATCTGTCCTAATTTTGAAAATTGATCAAATACTGTTAAATATTTATGAGTTGATAAAGATAATATGTCAAGATTGATAATTTCGAAAGGGCGTTCTGGAGTAGGAGTGAGATTATCGTGGGTTTTTATAGGTTGTCTTTCGTATTTATTGCTTTTGCAAATTTCGCAGTTAATTATATAATTTTGGATAGTTTGTATCATTTTAGGCCAATAATATCTTTCTTTCAAATTTCTAATTGTTTCTAGTATTCCTCTGTGATTTCGGAAACCGTTATGGTCGACAGCGACTATTTGTTTCTGTTCGTTAATCTTAAGTATATCTTTCACGAACTTATTTACTCCGATTATATTAATAGTGTTTGGTTCAAAAATTTTTTGTAAGTGTTGTGATATCAATAAGTCTAATTTATTATAGAAAATTGCAAAATATCTTACTTTAGGTATTATATAATTTTTTAAGAAATTTAGTATTTCGTTATCTACATCTAGAACTGAGAATGTAACGTGAAATCTTTGTTTTTGGATATTGGGTTCGAAGTATAATTTTTCTATTTTTATTTCGTGTTGGTCTCCTAATTTAAATATAATTTGGTTGTCTGCTATGTTTAATCTATCTTCTTTGTATCTTATTCCATTTATAATATTTTCGGGTGAGCTATGTATCGTAGCATTTGAGTCGTCACTGATATAGAAATTTTGGGGTAGTGTGTAAATGTTAATTAAAATATTTGTCTCATTAAAAATAATATTTAAATATTTTAGTAGATCGTCATATTTTTTTCTGTCTAATCCGCATCCTAATTTTGGAATGTTGATTTCGTAGATTTCATTTTTAATACAATAATTTCTAAGTTGTACTAAAGCTTTCTTAAAGTCTTTTACATTTGGTAGGTCTAAATGGCTTTGTTTTGTTATTAAATTTAATATAGTTTTATTTTCATGAAATTGAGGTATTATTAAAGAATTTTGGTCAGTGTAGCTTTTACAATACTCCTTGCTATTAAATTCCTCATTTATTTGTCGGGCTATTCCCTTAGACATTTTGTAATCTCTGGATATACAATGTGCGAAGATGTTAGTTTTTGTTACGTCACCTATTTTTTCCGTAATTTTGAAAGGATTTCTTTGCCTACTGAGGAAGTCTGCTATTTTATTTGTTTTTCCAGTAATGTATTCGATTTCGAAGTTGTATTCACCCAGTTCTATCTTCCAGCGCATTAATTTTTGGTTGGCGTTTTTCATGTTAAACAGCCAGACTAATGGTCTGTGGTCTGTTTTAATTTTGAATTTCTGTCCGTAGAGATAGGGTTTAAAGTTAATTATTGCCCATACTATGCTTTTTAATTCTTTTTCAATAGTTGAGTAATTTTGCTCAGCGGAATTAAAGGTTTTTGACGCGTATGCTATTGGTTTTTCTTGTCCGTCGTGTATTTGGGAAAGTACGGATCCCATTGCGAAGTCCGAAGCGTCAGTTGTGAGGATGAACGGTTTTGTAAAGTCAGGTGGTTTCAATATTGGGGGATTGGAAATTAATTCTTTTGCAAGTTTAAATGCATTTTGATATTCTTGATTTTCTATGTTTATTATTTGGCCCTTTTTTAGATAAGTAGTGAACGGTTTAATGAGTTTAGCAAAATTTGGAATGAATCTACGATACCACGAGAGTTTGCCAATAAAGCTTTTAATTTCTTTAACAGTTTTTGGGATAGTTAATTTATTAATAATATCTATTTTCCTTTTATTTGGCTTAAGGCCTCCTGAAGAGATAACGAATCCTAGGTATTCTACTTCTGTTTGAAAGAAATGCTTTTTAATTCTTTTTCAATAGTTGAGTAATTTTGCTCAGCGGAATTAAAGGTTTTTGACGCGTATGCTATTGGTTTTTCTTGTCCGTCGTGTATTTGGGAAAGTACGGATCCCATTGCGAAGTCCGAAGCGTCAGTTGTGAGGATTTCCATTCCAAATAGGAGATTACAAAGTTGATGAAAGTCTACTACGTTAAATTTGAACAGTTTTTTATTTACTTTTAAGTTTACTGATTTTGTAAGGGTTTTTCTACCGTTAGCGGTGGAAAAGGTAATTTTATCTTGATCATTGATTATTAAATTTCTTTCTTTCGCATATCTAGGGGATATAAAATTTATGTCAGATCCTGAATCGATTAGTATTATAGAATCGTTATTGTGTAAAATAGGAATTGAGTTCTCGTGACTTGTCATTACGTATTTTCGTTTTCTACGAGGTTTTCCTGAAAATCCTCAATTTGGTGTTCGTTCTCTTCGTCTATAGGGTAATCGTATAATTCGTCGTTTGTTTCGTCCGGCGGATTTGTTTCGTCGTTAGTATAGTTTTGGTAGTTATGATGTGGTACTATAGTTTGTGTGGACATTGGGTCGGTTTGTCTTGTTTGTTGTGTCATGGGTTTTGGTGTAAATGTCCTACGTGTATTTATGTCATTGATAATGTTTCGACGAGCAAAGTTATTTCTACCTTGTGGTTGGTATTGTCTTTGTATAGTGATTGGTCTGGAAGGGAACGATTGTGCAGGGAATTTTTGTGGTGCGATATTATTTCTGAATTGTGGTGTGGTGTTGTTCACTGTTTTAATTTGTGATTCAAATTTTTTGAGTGGAGATTGGTGTTGTACGTAGTTAAATTCATTTATTAACAGTTATTCGCATTCCTCAAGTGTTTTGGGATTTTTTACGGTAAAGGATCCGCGTATAATATGCGGTAAACAAGAAATAAAGTGATGTACCACTAGTTTCTGATTTTCTGCTATTATTGAAGTTTTTAAATGCATTTGATATTGTGCTAACATCATTTTATTTTTGTATTTATTAAAATTTGACATTATTTCTTTCAAAAAGTTTTCTGAATTATTATTTTTTGTATTGTAAATAATTTTTAGTAGTAATGTTTCAGGGGTTGTTTTGTCTTCGAAATTTGTTTGGAGGAAGGTCTTTAAGGTGTTCCAATCAGGAAATGAGTTTTCTGATAGGTATGTTTTTGCACTGCCTTTTAATTTGTTTTTAATTAATTGAAAAGTAAATATTTGTTGTATTTCGGTTAGAGTAATTCCTGTACAGCAGGTGATAAACTCATCGACAGAATTTATGAAATAAGGCAGGTCTTTAGTGTTTCCATCGTATTCGGGGATGCCTTTTGACAGCATTTGAATGTCACTGTTTGTGGTAGTCATTGTGTTTTGGTTATTGATAGTATTAAGATTAGGGGATCTTAATGTTAATTTTCTAATCTGATTTTGTACAGCGTTTACAAATTCTTCACTGTCTGAGTCAGACATAAATTTGTGTAAAAGTGTGTGTCTCTGTGTCGGAGACCCGTTTCGATTCCTAAAAGCGTTAGCCTTTCCTCGAAACCCTGTGTTTAATTGTTACAAAAATATTGTACTTACACAGATATAATTGTTATGACCAACAATAAGATCATTGTTATAAGGTGGGTGGAGTCAGCGAATTGATTTATCCTGGTCCTCCTGACGTCTTGACTGATGTTGATGAAGGGCAGCAACTGTAGTATCTCGTTCTGGTTCCTCCTTGAATTGTTGTCCTTTGCAGAAACTTCGTGGTCATGGGACAGCAAGAAGTTCTTAGGGATTGCTTGATCTGATGGGCAACTGTTTATGCCTGAGCTGGGATACCCTTGCTCTTATCTTCGTTGTGATGCCAAATTAATCGATTAAATCGAAAAGACTTTTACTGTAACTGCGGTTACCACTTTTGTTGGTACTTTCAACAATTAACTTTGTTAAAGACTTTTTGGCGTCCTACCGACTGCGCCAATTATAATACGGAGATTGTAATTATTGAAAAAAATAAAACACTTATTTTTTCAATATAGAAGAATTTTTATTCAAGATGATGTTTACTTGTCGAGAATCAGTACAAGAGTGAGTTTTTTCTAACTAGGATACATGTTATATAATATCTTAAGATTAGTGCTTATGTTGCTAAAAGTTATGGAAAACTACCGCGGTCAACTGAGGTTGGCCGGTGCACACGTGTGGCGAATATGATGAAATCTTACCTGGAGTGTTATCATAATTCGCGCGAAGCCTTTGGGCGGCGGGCAGCGGCGGCGGACATACGCGGGCGGTAAGGGGTGTGAATGGTGACGGATGAAGGAGTGGTGCTAATGCACAAGACTGAGGCGCAGGTGGAGGACGCGGTGTGGGTTCGTGGCAACCTGCTCTGCTGAATCTCGGGCATGGCAACCCCGCGCCTTCCGAGCCACGGACGAGGGGTGGGTTGACTAGTCAGCCCACTCTTGGGAGAGTTGGCGCCTCCCACGTACTCGTGCGGGTATGTGGTTGAAAGCTTATGCAGGCTAGATGTCGGTAACGGCATCGACGGGTGAGCAGCGTACTGCTCGGGTACTGGCCCGCATAGTCAGTAGGGATTTAGATAGGTCCCCTCTCACCAGAGAGGCCGAGGGGCTTGCCCCCCAAAGCATTCTGGTAGACATCGGCCGTATACCTGGTGTACGCTCAGATGTCGCGCTGATTGGGCGTATCCCAATCCCGAGCCCATGGGGACCGTGGCGGATAGAGCCGCAAGGCAGGTGCCGCCACGTAAAAATATAAAACACACTCACTCCTTGAGGGTGGGGTGATTCTTATGTACATCGTCTACAGCGCTTATAAAATTGTTAAGAATTTTAATATTTCCATCATATGGAGGAATAATTTCTGATAGATTTTTAAGTTCTGATAACGTTGTGGTAGCCATTATTAAATTTGAATTATTTAATCTACTTGGTCTCAACGAATTTATCTTTATATTATTGATTTGAG
The DNA here is from genome assembly GCA_947425015.1 of Pterostichus niger. Classification (NCBI taxonomy): domain Eukaryota; kingdom Metazoa; phylum Arthropoda; class Insecta; order Coleoptera; family Carabidae; genus Pterostichus; species Pterostichus niger. The sequence continues at coordinate 11,686,671 of OX380347.1, forward strand.
TATATTCAACTTCTGAATCTGAGTTTGAATTAAGATATTCTGATTCTGATGAACTTACTACTATTTGTTAATTTGTGTGTTGAGACTGTGCCGGTCTCTCGATACTTTTATTACTAGTCTTTGCTAGAAGTATCCCTTTGTGTAATAAATTTATAAATTTGTTAGTTAATATAAATAACTTACAATGGTAGTAATAATACAATTGTGGATAGATGCTTTACGGACATCACCGGGTTCTTGTCTTCTTGTGATTCTTCAGGAGGACAGCAGATGTTTTCGGACGACGTGGACCAGTTACGGTACAGCAAGTTCTTCTCGTACGAGGAGGACGTGATCTCGTAATGGAACAGCAAGTTGTCGGTCTGGTGTCTTCTCTTAAAGATGGGCCGTGGTTAGGCCTTGATGGACTTAGGTTGAAGCCGGTTATTTATTGGTTTATTCAGAGTAAAGAATTAAAATTCACCACACAATAGATTTTTGTGTTTCTCTGAATTCTACCAGGACTGCGCCAATTAAATATTGATTTATTTAATATTCAATAAAAAAAATCTTTATTAATTTTTTGTTGCACTACAATGACATGTACGTGTGCATTCAAGAAGTTACAAGAGCAAGTGAACAATCTTATCTTATGAGACGTGCTATTTATCTTATTTCTAACATGATGGAAACCTACTGGGTGTTTGGCTGATGCAGCAAGTTAGAACTTACAATGTTTGTGAAATACTTTCAAGGCCTTACATAATTTATATATATATATATATATATATATTAGGGTGGCCCTTATTTTGGGTAAGTTCTAATTTTGTTGGTCTCCACTCGAAATCTGGTTTCAAATCACAAAAAAGTAATAAATTATTTTTTTTAGATTTTTAAAATAAGTGTAAACCGTGCCTCTAGGCCACTTTCACTTTTGCCTTCAGCTCCCAAATCACTGCTAAGCAGTGACTATTCAAAATGCAATAACTTGTTTGTTTTTCAATATTTTGACACAATTTCAAGCGGGCATTAAACTAGATGAGATAACGAATCGATCGATTACAATAAACAATAATTTTATATGATTGTTTATTGCTAAACGGGTGCTCAAAAACTAACGAAAATTGAGTTTTTTTAAATACGCAAAAAGTGATTCACAGTACTGATTCTTTTCCAACAATTTTGTTTTATAAACTAGTTTTGATTAAAGTTAATTTAGATTATGACAGAAAAATTCTGATGACGCCCGGATTCGAACCAGGGACCTTCCGCATACCGGGCAGAGATGCTAACCGCTACACCACGTCACCTGTGTTCGAAATATGGCATCTACTGAATCTTTCTGTCACAGTGCACAAGCGTAGCTTCGTTCCGAGAGACTCCTATATAGGCATTGACAACCGGGTTCGTCTACATTGACACAGTTTTTGATTATGAGGAAATCATACCCAAGCTTAGAGCTAATATTATTAAGTTGTGTGATTATTAAAGGTAATCATACCTGTAGTTTTTGATTAAAGTTAATTTATATTATGACAGAAAAATTCTGATTTCGAACACAGGTGACGTGGTGTAGCGGTTAGCATCTCTGCCCGGTATGCGGAAGGTCCCTGATTCGAATCCGGGCGTCATCAGAATTTTTCTGTCATAATCTAAATTAACTTTAGTCAAAAACTACAGGTATGATTACCTTTAATAATCACACAACTTAATAATATTAGCTCTAGTTTTGATTATTTTAGACTGTTTTTGAATAATATTCATATTGAGTATAACATTTTTATTTCATTTTATCATATTTTTAGCCACATATATTTTATCATTTGTAGTATTTATTTGTAAATGTGTATAAGTGAAAGTGGCCTAGAGGCACGGGTTAAACTTATTTTAAAAATCTCAAAAAATTCATGTATTACTTTTTTGTGATTTTAAACCAGATTACGGGTAGAGACCGACAAAATTCGAACTTACCCAAAATAAGGGCCACTCTAATATATATACCGGGTGGAACATCATACTTGTGTATATAGGCGATTAACATGAAAAAACAGTTTTTCCGTGCGCATTGCTCCCCAAATTATTTTAGACAAAAATGCTTCAAATAAATGTTGTAGAGCATAAAATTCTGCATCTAAATCAATAAACAGAATTACATTTACATGCGTTGTAACGACAGAAATTAAATAAAAAAATATTAAAAATTACGTTCAAAATATCAAATAGCCATGGAAGTGAAACAAAAATAGATAGATGCTTGACGTTTTTCTGTTTATTTGATATTTTACCCTCGACAAATTAATCATTCAATAAAATTCATACAAAAAACTCGATACCTATGATTACAATTTAATAATAAATAAACAATTGTACATTTCAATCAAACGTTTATTTCTTATAGGGTTGGTCATGTAAAAATTATAACTTATCTATTATAATTCAAATATCAAACAATAATTCTCTCATTAAAATAATCACTACAATTTATTATTTCAATAAATATTCAAATAAACCTCCATTTTCAGCCAAGCAATAACCAAGTCTATTGTAGAAGGAATGTCGTACATTAGCGAGCTGCCTATTTGTGATTAAAGCGCACTTATCCACGATAGCTTCTCTCAAAGAATTAATATTTGGTTGGCGTTGCTTATAAATTTTACATTTAAGATGACCCCATAAAAAATATCGCTAGGTGTTAAATCAGGAGATCTGTCAAACGTCAAGCATCTATCTATTTTTGTTTCACTTCCATGGCTATTTGATTTTTTCAACGTGTTTTTAATATTTCTTTATTTAATTTCTGTCGTTATAACGCATGTAAATTTACTTTTTAATAATGTAACATATGGATTATTTTACATGATTGTAAAGCAAATTTGATGCACTATTCAAATTTGTAAAAAATATAGTATGTTCCATTTGAAATTTCAAAGTTGATATTAATTACTAATAAACCGGAAATGATATCATGATTGTACAACCATCATCAACTAGCTTACATGTTGCTGTATAATTCATGTTATATGAAAGAAATTGCTAAGTTGATAAATAAGCGAGATATTTGCTGGGTAACTTAGAGTTTTCGCAGTAAAAAGGATAACATGTCTTTGTTTCACACGAGTTTTGGGTTCAATTCAGGAAACAGAGTTTTTAAAAAGATTTCAAAGGTTCTTTAATTTTTTCGACTTGTTCCCAAGACGAATGTTTCAAGACAAGCTACAAGATTACATTTGCTTCTACATATAACATTTTCTTATCGCTATCGTGATATTCATATTACATTCTAAGGTAAGCAGTTATCTTAACATAACTCCTCCCGGCTAAGTGAGAACTGTGGGGCTTCTTGCTACAGAGTTCGGTGACATTTCGATGTTTTCTCTTGGATCGGATTTGGGCCTGGATTGGGCTGATTTCCTTCGAACATAGTATGAATACATGCAATACAAAACAATTTTAATTATTATAAAATACAAAATGATGGTATAGATACTAATTCTATTAAAATATATAGGTTCAACATTAATCATTTCTAATTTATTTTTTTGGTTATCTATAAGTGAATACATATTTTGTGTTTCATCTAAATTAACTGTATCTAATTTTAGAGGTTTGAAATCAAAACGATTTTTATCATAAATGTCTACTTGAAATTCTAAGTTTGGCAGTTCGATATTCTAAAACTTGGTTTATAGTTTTGATACGTTTTAATTAGGGTAGATTTCACTTTCACTTCACATTGATTATTAAGTTCAAGTAGGTAACTTCCGTTTAAGGGAATATTGTTTGTATTTAAGCCACATTTTTGGGTTGCAACGATACCATTTGGAGCAATGATGATCCATTGGTTCTTCTCAACTTTTTGAATCTTGACGTTGGGTATTTGAGTAAATACTTGTTTGCAATTGGTTGTATTTGCTGTATACTTTAGAAGTTGGATTTCACATGGTGCGTTTTCGTCTATTTGAGATGTATGGACTTCATGGCACAGGAACAATTCTGATATTATTTCATCACATCTTGTGTCGAAGAATGCATATGTTTGCTCATTGGAGATAAGGTATTTTGAGTGTGGTATGATGATTTTAAAGGTATTTTGATTTGGAGTAGGTAGGGAATATAAATGGTAGTAATTGAATATTTCGGTTTCTACAATTGGAATTTCTAATAAAAATGTTATTTGATTACTTTTACTATAACTTTTAATTTCAATTATTTTTTCAAATAGTAGTAAGTTTTTCAATGTTGGTTCGAAGGGAAATTTATTCTTTTCCAATTGTTTATAAATAAAGAGTATTTCAGAAAACAAATCATTTGGCTCGATAATAGAATTATGAAAAGTGTTTAATTTTGAAAATGTTATTGCTACTTCAATTTTGTCTAGTATATCATATATAATTTGCAGACTTGAAGTATATTGAGAGATGACTATCTGTAAAAACACGCAATTGTATACTTCAATATTTCTTATTAAAGTACTATTAATAGCTTTTTCTAATTCTTCAATCTTTGAATTTAATACTAACTGATTGTGTGAAAGTGTTTTAATATTGTCATTGTATTTGTGAATAGATGTCTGAAGGATTGTCATTTGATCTTTAAGAATGGTTTTAAAATTATTAAGATTTTTAGATAATTTAGTAATAATTCTATCGTATTTTTCGGCATCATTATGATCAAGATTACCAGTTATGGATTTTATAATTGAGTCAAGTCCGTCTATGAGACCTCGTTTAGATCTTTTATAATTAAATGTTGGATTTAATTGTTTTATTTGAGTTTCAACCTTATCTTCAATAATACGAATTATTTGGTAGGAATGATAATTGAAAGTTGAGTTTTTAAGTTCTGTGGAGATTTTTGAAAATGAGTTTTTAAGTGATATAAATTCGTTTATTATGTCAGTAATGTCATATATTTGTATAAATGTCCAACAGTCAGTTTTGATTTGGGCATTTCCTATTTTTAAGGGTAGGAGGCCAGGATTTTTATTGAGATTATGAAATATAGGTAGTTCTAAGGTTGCGACGACGATGAAGAGGATTGACAAATTTTTATCTGAACTGGATTTTCAGTTATATTAGTAACGGTTGTAATAGCAAAGTTATTTGAAACATTGACAAGTGCTTTTGGCATTTCTACGCCATTTCCAAAATTTGTATGATTTAAAATGCCTAAACCATCGTTTAAGTTAACAGGGAGTTTTATTACTTGTTCTACACGGGGTGGTATAATAATAGTGTAGTTTGCAAAATGTGTTTCAGAATTTTTGTTGTTATCAGGTTCAAAGATTATGGGAATGTTTGCATTTGGTGTTGTTAGTTGTTTTAAATTGACATTAATGTTTGCATTTAATTGTTTAAGTAAATCAACACCTATAAGTCCGTCGTATTTTTTACTAAATTGGAAAAGATAAAATTTATGACATTGAGGAACGTTAAAAATTTGGAAAAATAAAATTATTATAAAATTTGTAAGCTAGTTCTGGATTGATTAAACTTTAAGTACTTCCTGTGTCAATTAAGAAATTCGCATTAATTTCAGGGATATAAATGTATGGCAGATTTGCTTTTAATACATTTACTTGTATTATGTTTGATTGGTAGCATCGGAGGCTTGTGGAAAATTTATCTCAGTGTTGTAAAATTCTTGTTCGTGTTGTTGGTGTTATCATATTCGTTATTGTAATCCGATACTGTTTCTAGCTCGGCGTGAGAGTTGTTATAGCCGGTGTCGTAATTATCATATACAGGCTGTTCGTTTAAATAATTTTCAGAGTATTCATATTGATAAGGGACTTCGTATGAATTTGCGTAGTTTTCTGCATCGTAAACATTTTGAGTGAATAGTGCAGTTGAGGTAAAAGGTTTTTGCGTTTTTATTCTGGAATGACCGGATGAGGTGTCCATGGGTTCGGGTTTGAATTCGTTTTGTTGTTGGTTTGAATTAGGTCGATTAAAATTTTGGGAAAAATTTGGTCTTTGTTGAGGATTAAAATGATTGAAAGTTGGTCTTTGTTGGGGATTAAAATTATTGAAAGTTGGTCTTTGTTGGGGTGTGAAATTGTTAGGACGAGTTTGGAATTGAGGGGGTCGTTGTGCAAAATGCATCGGTCGAGATTTCAACTATATCAAACATGGGTAGCATTTGTTTTAAATTTTCAAAAGATATTAGACTTACATCGAAAGTGTGCAGAGAACAAAAATTTATACTTTCGTTTATTTGAGATATAATCATTTGAATATGATCTAGCATGGAGATTATTAGCTGCAGTTTTTAATTGAGTAGGAATAGTGCATCTTTGTATTCCCGTTTGTTAATTTGTTCTTTTAATAATTTTATTTGGTCAAAAAGTTATTTTTCATTAATATTTACTTTATTAATTTGTTCATTCTAATGTTTAGTAAAATCTTCTAAATAATATAAATTATTTTTTATTTCTGTTTGTTAATTTTTGTTCATTTTCTTTAATTTCTTTGAATAATTGTTCATAATGTTCTGCGTCATTTTGATCTAAATTTCCGGAAATAGATTTTATGACTGTACCTAGTCCATTTATTAGTCCTCGTTTATTTCTTTTGTGAATCTTTAATTTGTAGATTTGATTTTCTGTATGTTCATAAATCATATTCATTACATTAAATGCGTCAAGGTTTAGTTTTTGCATTGGTTTAGAATTATTGTTAAAAGTGTTTACTTTGTCAGTAATAGTTTGAAAATTTTAAAATAGGCGTATATGTCGTATTCGTTAATAGGTTTTACCTAATTCAAGTAATGTGTATCCGTTGTTAATAGAAATATCTTGAAGGAATTGACCGTGAGATAAGGATATTAATCTGTAACAAATTATAATTTTAGTTTATCGATTTTTACTTTTCTTTTATGAATTTTCCCTTTTACTTCAATAGTATGGTTTTTATCATTATAATTATCAATTTTTACTTTTTCGAAAAGTGGTTTTTTGAATTTTGTTATCAGTCTAGCATTTTGTTTAAGAAAAGCTTGAGAGACGTTTTGGAATTTTGTGTGGGTATTATTTGGTTTAAAGCGTTTTAATTTTTCGTTCACGATTTTATTTCGTAATTTATCATGTTCAATTTGTTTATTTTTTTGATATGATTCTATTTGTTGTTCGTCTGTTAAGGTCGCTCTTGGTCGGATGTGTGAGTAATCTCTACCGTATAGTATTTCATTCGGTGATAATTTCGTGACAGAATGTATGGTGTCATTGTAAGCTTGTATAGTTATCGTCAATATGTCGTCTAAATTTTTATTTAGATATTTTTGAAATAAAATTCGCAAATGTTCTATTAAGGTAGAATGTAGTCTTTCTATTGCGTTTGATTTGGGATTACCAACGTATGTAATATGTAAATTTATTTGATTATTGTGACAGAAAGTTTTGAACGCTAAATTATCGAATTCTTTCCCTGAGTCGCAAATGATTGTTTGTGGTTGTAATCTTTCTCTAATAAAATTTGAAACTATATTTATGATATTGTTACAAGTTTTGTTTTTTTATAAAATATATTTGGGTGTATTTTGAAAACTGGTCAAATATTGTCAAATAGTATTTTGAATCGAGGGTTAATATATCTAGATTTATAATTTCGAAAGGTCGTTGGGGGGTTGGTGTAAGTTGATCTTCTAGTTATGGGGGTTGTCTATCATATTTGCATTTCTTACAAGTTTCGCATTTATTTATGAATGTTGTTATAGTTTCTGACATTTTTGGCCAATAGTACTTTGTTTTTAATTTATTATAAGTTTCTAGTATACCACGGTGGTTTGTCTTTCCGTGATGGTAATTAAATATTAATTCGTCCTGTTCATTCTCGTTTTCTACGTCTTCAACTTGTTGGTTAACTCTTATTAAATTTACTGTTCCGAATTCAAACTTACTCTGTATTATTTTATTTAAAGTGTTAGCGATTTCGTCCGTGCAAATACAATAATATCGTATTTTAGGTACTATGTAATTTTGAATAAATTCAAATAGTTGTGTTTCTTTATTTTCTGGTTTTAATGAAAATATGATTCTTAATTTTTTATGATTAAATAATCTTTTTGTTTCTACCTTATTTTCTGTATCTTCCTGTATTATTATTTGATTGTTAGCTACGTTAATTCGATTTTCTAAAATTTTTAAACCATTTATAGGATCTTCTGGTGAGGAATGAACAGTGTCGGTTGATAAACTTTCTAGTTCTCTCTCTACATCTTCGACGTTATTTAATAAACTATCTACCGATTCGTTTGAATGATTTTTAAAAAAATTATCGATTTCTTGTGAATTTGCGAGATTATGAGGTAATTCATAAATATTAATTTGGACATTTGTCTCTTCAAAAATGTTATTTAATAATTGAATTAATTTAGATTCTTCTAAGTTGTCTAATCCACATGATAAATATGGCATGTTGATTTCAAATAAATAATTTTTGATTAAATAATCCCTTAGAGAGATAAGACAAGATTTTAATTGTTTTAAGTTAACGTTTTCTTTATAGGTGTCTTTTGTATAAATTATATAAAGGTTCACGACGATTGCCTTTTTAAAAAGCTTTATTTTGACAGAGGTTGGTTACAGGATGGCTACTTATTACAGAATGGCTACAGAATGCCTTATCTTACAGATAACTACATATTTATACTCGCTTTTATGCTGAGCTAATGTCTACACAAGAACAAAGGAATTATCAGTTGATTATTATTATCTTCTTACTTTTAATCATATAACTCCTCCACCGTTAGAGGAAGGCATCGCCTGGAAGATTTAAGTTTGGTTTTGGAATACTAATATTTCCTTTTTTCTTAAGTAAATTACATTTAAATTTTCCTTTAAATACAATACAAACTAATACAATTATAATTATTACTATAATCACATATTTAATTATATTATGTTTATTTATTTCAGGGATCTTTTCTAAAGTTTCCAAATCATGTCTAATTATTTTCATTTCCTTAACATTATGCAATTCTACTTCTGAATTTAATTTTTGTGTTATACTAACATTAAATTTATAATTAGAAATTACAATAGGTTCTCCATTTATTTCATTACTAATAATTTGTTTATTATTTAATTTACATTCATTATTTTCAAGTAAATATATCCCTTTTAAAATTATATATTCTTCGTTTTCATTATTACATTTAATATTTAGTTTATAATTTATTGGGTAACATAATATGAATAAATTTGTATTACTTATTTCCAATACATTATTAATCTTATAATTAATTCTAATATAATTACACCGTGTTGTATTTAAGTTAAACACAGTTTGATAGTCACATTCATTTTCTTTAATAGCTTCACTATTTACATAGTTGCAGTAATACACTTTATTAACCCTTTTACACTGATTTTGCACTAAATATAAGTTATTATTTTCTTTTAACAATAAATGTTCACTTTGAAACACAGTTAGCACTTCACTGTTTTGTATGGTGGGTACAGGAGTGTACTGCAATAATTCTAACGTCTCTTCATGATACAATGGCACAAGGATCAAAAAATCTATTTTATAATTCTTTAAGGTACAATACGTGGATATTAATTGTTTTACTTCATTATAATTCATATCACCTGGAAATACAAATTTACTCTCTTTATTAATTTTAATCAAATTATCCTTCAATATGTCATAAGGTATTATACTTTCATGTAATAATCCTAAGTTACAAAAACTCAGAGAAATTTCTAAATTACTTAAGGTATTTTGCATAATATTTAATAAATGAATTATTTGATTCATAATATCTTTAACAACCAAGTGATCAATCAGTATAGCTTTTTTTATTTAAATTCTTTTCTATATTTGATATTCGTGATTTTAATATTACTTGATTATAATTTATATCTTCAACTGTTTCATTAAATTGCTTTATTATCTCAATATTTATATTATAGTTTTCTAACATATTTTTATTTAATATTTCCTGATTCTTTTCTAAATTTCTAATTAATGCATCATATTTTTGGGCATCTTCACTATCTAAATTACCAGTTATACTTTTCACTATAGAGCCTAGGCCATTAATCAATCCTCTTTTTGATCTTTGTTTATTAACATACGTATTTAAATTTTGAAATTTTAATAATATACCATTTTGATAATACTTAATTATTTTCCAATAATTAATAGATTCATTATTTAATTTTGGATCATATTTATTTAATTTTTCTTCTAATATTCTGATTTGATTTACTAAATTCAAATAGTCAGTATATACTATTTTAAAATCGTAATTAAAATGAATTACGTGTTTATTTGAATAAATTTTTGCATCGCCTAATTTGTTTATAAGTGCGCCAGGGTTGTGTGTTATATCTGTTAGGTGTTTTGTTGTTGATCCTGATCCGAACAGGATGAATCTGAAACAATGTGTTTTTGTGTTAGTTTCCTGGGTCTTTTAATTTTTGACAATTTATATTTTTTGTCTTTTGTTGTTTTTAGTGTAGCAAATTTGGGTTGTAAACTAGCTACTTTATGTGTGACGTATTTGGGTTTGGTAATTTTACCAGAGTGTCTAATATTTTGTTTAATTCTGACTTCTTCTAAGGTTTCGGGTATTTCTTCAACTTTATCTTTATTACGTTTACTTGCAACGTTTTCTTTTTTATCATTTAAATTTTGATTTATCTTTCCATAAATAATTTGCATTTTTTCTTTATGAGTTTGCACATAATTTTGTGTTAAGTGTTTCTCTAAATCTATATTTATTTCATTAGTTTTAAAGTGTCCAAATACAACATCTATTGGTTTAAAATTTGTAACTGAATGTATAGAATTATTATATCCTATTATAGCGTATTTTAATTTATCTAATAAACTTAATGATTTATATTCTTTTTGTAAATTCAAGATTCTTAAGTGTTCTATAAGTGTTGAATGAAATCGTTCTATTTGTCCGTTTGAGTTCGGGTTATCGATACTTGTGAAGTGGATGTTAATTTTATGTAGTGCGAGGAATTCTTTAATTACAACGTTGTTAAACTCTTTTCCGTTGTCGCAGATTATTTTCTCTGGCATAGTATATTGTGAAATGAATTTTAATAATTTATTAGCTACTTCTACAGATGTCATATTATTAAGTTTATAAATTTGGGCAAATTTAGAAAAACTGTCAATTATAGTTAAGTATTTATCTTTCTCTAATGAAATAACATCCATATGAATAATTTCCAGTGGTTTACTACTTGTCGGGGTAACTCTTAGATTTAATTGGAGAGGGTTCCTCTTATATTTACTTTGAAGACATATTTCACATATATTAATTTGATTTTGAACAGCGTTCTGAAGGTTTGGCCAGTAGTACTTTTCTTTAATTCTCTTTATTGTTTCCGTAATTCCTCTGTGGTTTGTTTTCCCCTCGTGATATAACTTAATTATCTGTATTTGGTCCTCTACTGTTTTAACATCTTCCAATTTATTTTTGCAACTAATAAATTCTAAACTTTTATGTTGAAAATATTTTTGTAAAATTTCGTTTACATTAAAATACAAATTATTATTAAAAATACAAAAATATCTAGTTCTTGGTTTACAATAATCTTTTATAAATGATAATATAGTTTCTACTACTTTTACTTTTGGAATATATACTTCTAATCTTATTTTACCGTCAAATGGTCTAGTAATATCTACTTTTAATTTCGGGAAATCTGTAAGACTAAATATGATCTGATTTTTACCACTATTTATAGGTGATTCTAAAAATTTAATTCCGGATATAGGATTTTCTTCATCCGAATGACATGTGTTATCTGAATTTGATGATTTATTCGCCATGTTACTTTCATTATCGGTATCTATTGCGAGGTTTTCAATTTTTTCTGGTAATGTACAGACTGTTATTTTTATATTTGAATCTACGAAAACTTCATATAGTATTAATTGTACTTTTTCCCAACGTAACTCATCTTTTCCGCATCCTATTCTTGGTATAGATATACTATCAATATTATTACTTATTAAATATAACTTTAAATTTTGCAAGGTTTCTTTAAAATTTTTATACGTAGGTTTATGATTATAAATTTCCTTCGTAACTAAATGAAACAATAATTTTTCATTAGGTAATTTTTGCATAAGTATATCTGTTATTTGTGGGGTTTTAAATTTTGATAAATAATCTCTACTATTAAATTTAAAATTAATCTTTTTCGCTATACCTTTTCCTAATTTTCTATCACTGCTTATACAATGAGCTAAGTTGTCATTTAATTCTAATAAATCAACTTCTTTTTCTATTAATTCAAAGTTATTTAATTTTATTCTAGATAATGCGTCTGCGTTGGTATTCAATTTTCCTTTCTTATATTCTATTTCATAATCATACTCTTGTAACTTTAATTTCCAACGTAAAAATTTCGAGTTTGGTTCTTTTAAATTAGATAACCAAGTAAGTGGTTTATGATCTGTCACTATTTTAAATTTTGTACCATAGATGTAGGGTCTGAAATACTTTGTGGCCCATACAATTGCAAGAAGCTCTTTTTCAATAGTTGCGTAATTAATTTCGTGATTGTTTAGCGTACGACTAGCGTAAGCAATAGGTAATTCTTTACCGTCGATATTTTGAGATAATACTGCCCCTAGTGCAAAGTTACTAGCATCGGTTGTTACTATAAATTGTTTGTTGAAATCTGGGTATTGTAGAATTGGGTCGTTTACTAATAGGGTTTTACACGTTTCAAAACTCTGTTTATATTCTTTATTATTTATATCTATAATTGCTCCATTTTTTAAAGATTTAGTTAATGGTTTTATTATTTTAGCAAGATTTTTTATAAATCGTCTATAGTATCCTATTAATCCTAAAAATGATTTGATTTCTTTCTTAGTTTTTGGGATTGGGAAATTTTGAATTGCATTTATTTTACTGGGATTTGGTTTTATTCCTTCTGGAGTCACTACGTGTCCGAGGTATTCTACTTCTTTTCTTAAGAATTCAGATTTATCTGATTGTATTTTTAAATTTGCATCTCTCAGTGTTTTAAAAACTTTTCTAATATTTTCTAAGTGCTCCTCTAAACTATTACCTAATATAATAATATCATCAAGGTAAACTAAACAAACTGTGCCAATTAAGTCTTTCAATACGAAGTTCATTAACCTTTGGAACGTACTTGGTGCATTTTTCAGCCCGAACGGCATTCGATTGAATTCATAATGTCCGTTTTCTACACTAAATGCTGTTTTAGGAATATCTTGGGGGTTAATTTCTATTTGATGAAATCCTGCGATTAAATCGATTGTTGAGAAATATTTACATTTACCTAATCTGTCTAAAATGTCATTTATATTGGGTATAGGATATCGATCATCTATTGTTTTTTCGTTGAGTTTTCTATAATCTATTACTAGTCGAAATTTCTTTTTACCGGAAGCATCAGCTTTCTTTGGGACAATCCATACTGGTGCTGACCAAGGTGAATAACTATGACTTATAATGCCATCTTTTAATAATTTTGATATTTGTTCTTTAACTTCATCTTTATAACAGTTTGGATAACGATAGCTTCTAACATGAACTGGTATTTCATCACTTGTTTTAATTTCGTGCTTTATCTTACTTGTGAAGGTTAACTTATCATTCTCTTCCAAGAATACATCTTTAAATTCTTTGAAAATTTTGAACAGGCTTTCTTTTTCTAATTCATTTAAATGATCTGTTCTAAAGTTATTTAAATTTACTGGGTTTTGTGGTGGATGCTTTATTTTATAGTTTTTTGTAAAATTTGGAATACATAAATTATTAATTTCAATAACTTCATCTGTTTTATTTTTAACAGGAATTTTTATTTGTTTATTTTCAATTCTTACTAAACTATCAGGAATTTCGAAACATTCATTAATATTATTATTTTCTAATAAAACTACGGAGTCTTTTTCATTAACAAAGTAGTTCACAAATTTAATTTCTTTTGGCTTTAATTTAATTTTTTCATTATAACGTTTCAATTTATATTCTTGTCCTAATAAATAAATTTTGTCATTTCCGAAATCATATTGAGCTTGTAATAATTTTAATTCATCTAATCCGATTAATAGATCAAATTGAGAATGGAAGTCGAAGACGTAAAAATTTAATGGATTATTATTAAAATAAAGTGTAGTGTAGTTATTTCCTTTTGAGATACCATGTACTGTACTTAGCGTAAACTTTTGTTTAAATAATTTAAATTCATTTGGATTTTCTTTAATAATTTTAGGATTGATAAATGATCTAGTACTACCTGAATCTACTAAGCATTTATATTTTCCGAGTTTTAAGTATGGTAATCGTGTTATATTTTCTATATTCATTATTTCACCGAATTGTTGTCTTGGCTTAATTCTAAAAAAGAATTTTGATTTACATTTTGATATTCTTCTACGTTTTCTGTTTCATAATTTAATTCAAAATTTTGTTCATCATGATTTTGTTCGAATTGCGTTTGCTCGCCGTAATCTTGTTCTGTGAATGGATCAGCTGTTTGATCTAATGTGTCTATGTTGAATAGATTTTGTCTGTATTGTGATTGTGGATAAATTTTAGATTGAAATTGTCTTGTTTGTCCGGTTGTTGAGATTGACATTGGAGTTGGATTTGGGAATCGTGGTTTATTATTGTTATTTACAAATGTGTTTGTTGGTCTAGGTTGTGTAAATTGTGGTGTTTGTACTGGTTTTACAAATTGAGTGTTGTTTAAATAATTTCTTTGTACTGTGTTAGGATTTTTGTTATATATAGGTTTTTTATTTGGAAGTGTGGATGTTGTACGAGAAGCTTCCATTTGATAATCATTTGTCAATATTTTAAGAGCCGCATTTAAATTTTGAGGGTTTCTTGTTTGTAAAAATGATCTAATTGGTTCTCGTAAACCGCGTAAAAATGATCTGACTGCTAAATTTTGTCCATAACTTATTGTAGCGGGTCGAAATGCTGCTTCCATTTGTGTTTCAGTGTATGCTGTGTGTGCGTTTAATAAACTTAACATTTTATTATAGTAATCAAATGCATTTTCATTGCCCTGTCTTAAATTTGCAATTTCAATTGCTAAAGTATAGCAATCTCGTTTATCTGCATACGCAGTTAATAAAGCATTTTTTAAATCAGTCCAATTATTTATTACATAATTAGCTATTGCTTTGGCTGCTTCGCCTCTAATTTTATTTCTAATATTTGCTAACAAAACGAAGTTCTCGTAATCGTTAGGATCGTTACGGTTATAGAATTTAGTAATAAGCGCTTCGCTAATTCTAATAAAATAAGATAATTCATTTGAATTTCCATTAAAAATAGGTATTGTATCCAAGTATCTTTGCTCGCACTGTGCCATTTTTGCTGACTTGAGAGTTAGAATTATTAACAGTAAATAAAATCTGTACTCACAGTAGAATAAAGAACATGGGTTGATGATGTCGTTGACACACCTCGGCTGATGTCGCAGATGTCTCTTGTGTTTCCCTACGTGGATTGGGCACCTGGAGCCGGAGTTTGGTGTGGATTCTGTGGTTGATGTGTCGCTTATTTTTCCCTACGTGGATCGGGCACACGAACCGCCTCTTCTGCACCTCGTCTAAAGTCTTTTCGCTGGCTACCGCGTCACTAATATATTCTTTGGTGTACCGCACTGGTGATGGCTTGTGAGTTCAACAAATAAATCGTTGACACGAACCTGAGTTGAAAGCGTTGGATTTTTCGTATCACTTAACTGCTTAAAACTTTTAAATCACTCAGTTTTGCGAGTATCCCATCCTCGTCGCCAATTATATAAAAGTTCACGACGATTGCCTTTTTAAAAAGCTTTATTTTGACAGAGGTTGGTTACAGGATGGCTACTTATTACAGAATGGCTACAGAATGCCTTATCTTACAGATAACTACATATTTATACTCGCTTTTATGCTGAGCTAATGTCTACACAAGAACAAAGGAATTATCAGTTGATTATTATTATCTTCTTACTTTTAATCATATAACTTATACAAATGTAAAATTACTTTATTTTCAAAATTTTGAATAATTATATTTTGGTTTTTGAAGTTATTCTCGCAGTACTTTTTACTAGCAAATTGTTCATCTATTTGTAAGGCTAATCCTTTACCAAAACGATTATCTTTAAAAACGCAATGACAAAATATATCTGTTTCAGTTACATCTCCGGTTACATAATTAATTTTGAGAGGTTCTCTTATTCGTGATAAGTAATCAGCAATTTTCTGTTTAGTATGAGTAGTACATGATAAATTTTCGCCATCTTTTGGGAAGAGTTTAGGATATTGTTCTGATGATTTGTAATTTTTTTGTTTTTGGGTGTTATTTAAATGTTCTGATCGAAAATTTAATTTACAATAATTTGATTCTGACATTGCAATAAATGGAAATTGTATATTTTTTATATTCATTTTTTGATTAGCAAAATTCATTTCGCATTTCAAGTCTTTTAATATATTTATACCAAATAATAAATCGCAATTTTTATTAAAAGTATGAATTAAACATTTATGAGGTTGATTAAAAATTTTTAAAGTTATGGAATTTTTACAATGTACTTTTAAATTGGCTGTTTTAAAGGTCAAATTCTCACTTACAATTTTTGATTTATATAATTTTGACATATTTCCGCTAATAAGATTTACATCTGATCCTGAGTCTATTAATACTTTATAATTTGATAATTTAATAACTGGAATATTATTTGTGATTGAAGTCATAACTATGTTACTTGGCTTAGAGGCTCTATGAACTCTAAAAAATTATTATCGTTTGGGTAATTTTCAGTATCTGGATTTTCGTCAAGATTTTAATTTTCTTGAGAATGTGTTTCAAAATTTTCGGGTTCGTATTCAATATTTTCTTGTGAATAGTTTTGTTTTATTGTTTGTGTACTCATAGGAATTGTGGTTTTTGTTATTCCGGACATAGGTTGAGGTTAAAATTGTTATCTAGTTCTAACAACATTATAAGCGTTTTGTCTAGGAGCAAAAGACGTGCTTGGTTTATTAGAATTATGTTGAACATTTATGGGTTTGGAAGGGAAATGTTGCCCTGGGAATTTTTGTGGAGGTATATTATTGTGGAATGATTTTTGTGATTGTTGAGGATTGTCTGATCTTAACAATGGACTTTTAAAAGTTTGAAGTGCATAATTATAATCATTTGTTAGTAAATTTTCACACATTTCTAATGTAGTGGGGTTGTTAGTAATAAAAGATCCTCGGACGTGAATTGGTAATAATGTAATGAAATGTTTTACGACTAATTCTTGTATTTCATTTATTAATATAGTTTTCTGAGCTGTATTATAAGGTAATAAGTGTACTTTTGATTTATATTTTGCAAAATCATTTTTAAATTGTATTAAAGTGTCATATATTTTATTCGTATTTTTTATATTTACAATTTTTAATAAAATAGTTTCTTTAGTAAGTTTATCTTCGAAATTTTCGGATAAATATCTTTTTAAATCTGTCCAGTCATTAAAAATATTTTCGTTAATCAGATTTACAGCTTTATCTCTTAATTTACTTAAAACTAATGAAAATGCGTATTTTGTTTACAGTGCATTAATTATTGTTGATTGTAAAATTTCGTAGAACAAATCTACTTGTATTATAAAATTTGGTAATCTATTTACATCACCATTATATTCAGGAATGACACTAGCGAGATTTTTTATATCAGTGTAAGTAGTCATTTTGATTTCTGAATTATTTGTATTAGTTATACTATGAATTTCAGAATTATTCAACCTGTTTGGTTTTAAAGTAATATTATTTAATAAGATACTTAGTAATTCAAGTTCTTGATTTGTATCAGATGACTGTGATTATCTGACATGTGATTGGTAATAAATTATATATAAAAAAAGATTATTGTTTACTACAAACTGGTTTAATGTTGTTTTGATGAAATGTTATGGTTATTTGTAGCTTTAAAAATAACGTTTGCGATTTTTCATTCAAAATATCTGTTACCGATTTTAAAAAATCAATTTTATGCCCTACTTCCGACATAAAAGTACTTTTTATTAACAGATACTCAGATGTATTGTGAGAAGTTCCTTTAGCCCTATCATTGTATGTTATGTAACTACCACGCCGATTCTTTAATCATTAAGGAACAAGTTGATCTTAAAATTATAATTTACATTCAGTACATCGATGATATTGAATATACGTTGTATAATAAATATATGTGATCACTGATCAGTAGAGCGCGGAATTAAAAGTATTTATTTTAAAAATATAAGCGTCTATAAAATACACAAAAAATTGAATAAAAAGCTCCTAAACCGAAAAAAGGCACGAAAAAGCGAAAAAATCTCAAAAAAACGCAAAAATCTATTAAACGCTTTAAAAGGTGCAAAAAGTTAAAAGCACTATAGAAAAGACAAACACAATATAAATTATATTTATAACATCCAAAAAATAATAATATAAACAATATCTTTAATCCGCCTTAATCATTGTCTTTAGAACAACTTACAATTATATATTTTTCCATGTTTTCCATCGTAAATGATTGTTTCCTACTCTTTGCAAAATACTAGATAAGATTTTGTGGGTTCATCATGTCCAACAATTAAATTAATTTTTTTTAAAGCTTGGTGTTTATTTTCATTTTTTCAATTATCGATTAATATTGTGTGTAGATTGATATTTCCCATTTCCAGTCTAAAAAATAAATGCAACACGTCGTTTTTTTGCAAATCAGTAGTAAATGCACTTTAAAATATCATTTCAAGGCTAGAGTACCGCAATCAAGGTGTGATTATTATTTATTTATTAATGTTACGCTGTACAACAGGAACTTAATTCCAATTATAGTACAGGGTCCGCACTCACCGAGCCGCAGTGTAGTAGTTTATATAATTTTTAGTTTAAGTGAGATTCGAACTCGGAATTTTAGAATTCGAATTCCGTATCGCTATCCACAACACCGTACTGAAGTTAATGTAATAAAATTCTTAGTTATTGTTTTCATACAACACCTACATAAAATTTTCGAACCTTCTAGAATTAAATCTGGGTAATCTTTCACCCAACTTGCTGGCAAAGATTTTCCTTTCACTTTCCGCATATATATATTTAATTCTTGTTTTCCTCGTTTTAATAGTATTGTATTATAGAAATTGTTTGCTAATTTAACTAACATCTTATCTCTTATAGTTCTCGAAATAACAATAGTGTACCACTTAAAATGAATATATATATATATATATATATATATATATATATATATATATATATATATATATATATATATATATATATATATATATATATATACCTATATATAATATATACAGGGTGAGTCTGGGAAGACGCCCCCCCCTTTAACTTTTTTATTATGAGTAATAGAAAAAAATGGTTCATATGAAAGTTTTATTATTTTAAATATACTATTTAATGGCAGATGTAGATATTTTTTATAAAGTCAGGTTTACAAGATACGACTATCAACTTTTATTTTTTAAATAGCAACCTATAATTATTTTACTAAAATAAAAACCGCCATTTTTGTCTCTTTTCAACGGTGTATTAGTTTTTATTAATGTATCTGAAAAAATTCGAGAAAAATAAGAAAATTGAGAAATATTAGAAATAATTTTTATACAAATATTATAGATGGCTATGTGAAAATAATTTGTTTTAAGTTGTTTTTGTTACTGAATTTGTTGCTTTAGTTTGTTAAGTTGTATAACACTGTTACATTTTGTTTATTTTCACATAGCCACCTATAATATTTGTATAAAAATTATTTCTAGTATTTCTCAATTTTCTTATTTTTCTCGAATTTTTTCAGATACATTAATAAAAACTAATACACCGTTGAAAAGAGAAAAAAATGGCGGTTTTTATTTTAGTAAAATAATTATAGGTTGCTATTTAAAAAATAAAAGTTGATAGTCGTATCTTGTAAACCTGACTTTATAAAAAATATCTACATCTGCCATCAAATAGTATATTTAAAATAATAAAACTTTCATATGAACCATTTTTTTCTATTACTCATAATAAAAAAGTTAAAAGGGGGGGGCGTCTTCCCAGACTCACCCTGTATATATAATATAAAGATAAATTCGTTGAGACCAAGTAGATTATATAATTCAAATTTAATAATGGCTACCACAACATTATCAGAACTCAAAAATCTATCAGAAATTATTCCTTCAAACGATGGAAATATTAAAATTCTTAACAATTTTATATCCGCTGTAGACGACGTACATAAGAATCACCCCACCCTCCACCACATATACGACCGATGTCTACCAGAATGCTTTGGGGGGCAAGCCCCTCGGCCTCTCTGGTGAGAGGGGACCTATCTAAATCCCTACTGACTATGCGGGCCAGTACCCGAGCAGTACGCTGCTCACCTGTCGATGCCGTTACCGACATCTCGCCTGCATAGGCTTTCAACCACATACCCGCACCTTTGTTTCCAAACCCATGATTGATCCGAGGACGATTACTCACCCCCGCGGCTGGAATCAATCCCCCTGCTACCAGATAACCTCTGGTCGGGTGCCGGCAGGTCTTGCACCTCCTCCTCTCCGGCCTATTAGCTTGGTGACGCGAGTTCGCTACACCCGATGAGATCCCTCCCTACCGCAAGCGATAGGAGTTCCTCATCCCCTGCGTGGCTAGGGGACGTACGGCCACCATACCGTAACAGCCTGATGCCGTCCTCGGAGACGAAACGACACCCGACTGCCCCTTACGTTAGCTCGGGAACGTGAGACCGCCACATCTCAAACAGTTCGACACCACCAGCAGCCGCACACAGCGCCTGACAGTGATGTCTCACTGCTCCCTGCGTGGCTGGAGACGTGGGGTTGCCGTACCCAGAGTTCTCCCCGGGTCGGGTCCGCATAGAGCGCGTTCCCTCCTCAAGTGTCCCTCCTCCTGCGTAGCTCGGGAACGTGAGACCGCCACATCTCAAACAGCTCGACACCACCAGCAGCCGCACACAGCGCCTGACAGTGATGTCTCACTGCTCCCTATGTAGCTGGGGACGTGGGGTTGCCACACCCAGAGTTCTCCCCAGGTTGAGTCCGCATAGAGCGCGTCCCCTCCCCAGGTGTCCCTCCTCCTGCGTAGCTCGGGAACGTGAGACCGCCGCATCTCAAACAGCTCGACACCACCATCAGCCGCACATAGCGCCCGACAGTGGTGTCTCACTGCTCCCTGCGTAGCTGGGGACGTGGAGTTGCAACTCCCCAACAGCGTAACCACTGCCCCTGCGTCACTTATTTTGTTTTCCAAAATAAATTCTACAAACAAACAACGGGCGCAGCGATGGGTTCACCACTTTCACCAGTTGTCGCTAACATCTTCATGGAATCCTTTGAGAAACAGGCCTTGCAAACTGCTATCCTCAAGCCTTAGGTATGGTTTCGTTATGTTGATGACACTTTCGTTGTTTGGTCACATGGTAGAGATACACTGAACGACTTTTTAGATCATTTAAATAACCAACATTTCTTTCACTATGGAAATCAAAAATAAAGGTACTCTTGCTTTCCTGGATGTGCTCGTTTCTCGTAAATCTAACGGTAGTCTTGGCCATGCAGTTTACCGTAAACCTACGCACGCTGATAGATACTTACATGCTAACTTACATCACCATCCTTCCCAAAAGAATTCTGTAATTAACTCTCTTGTTCACCGTGCTTTCATTATCTCAGAACCTGATAATTTAGAGTCCGAACTACAGCACGTGCGATGTAGCCTTGTTACGTTCCAATCTGATCCTTTGTTTTTTTTTATTATCGTTCCCATTCCACTAACCTAAAACATAATTTATTTTACTTGTAATTCAGCTTCACTCGTTATTTCATTATATTAGATATATACTTAGCTTTTGTTTCCTCCTATTTAAATTCATCCTTCCTATTCTATATTTAATTTAGCGTTCTCCTTTTTATTATTAATTGTAAATTTAGTTATTGACAGTCTTTAATTAGCGTAACTTATTGTTTTACCGCTGTCAGTTCACGCGCGCGATTTATTTTTGTAAAGGCTTGTTTACAGTGCGGCGTTAAGCGGATTGAAAATTAGTTTATTTTATTTTATATTAGAACTCGAGTAGTCATTTATTAGTTATTTCATTTACATAATTTCCTATACATTTGTTTTTCCTTATCCCTAAATTTGCTTATCCCAGATTGTCGTTCGTACACAAGTCCTTGGTCTTCATAGTTTCTTCTGCCTGCTTTATTATCTTTCTTTCTTCTCTTTCTTCAAAGGCATCGACCTTTCTCTTCTACATTCCTTCTAAATTCTCTTCCGATTTGGAATTATTACCACCAGGTTGTTTATTATCTTTATCTTTCTCATTTCTTCACCTATCAGTAGTCATTTATTAGTTATTTCATTTACATAATTTCCTATACATTTGTTTTTCCTTATCCCTAAATTTGCTTATCCCAGTTTGTCGTTCGTACACAAGTCCTTGGTCTTCATAGTTTCTTCTGGGCAAGTTCTCAATTCCGCCGTGGCTGAACATCACATATTACTGGTCACAGTATTATGTTTGATGAATCTTCCATCATCGTATCCGCTCCCAAGTTCTATGATAGGAAAATTCGTGAAGCTATTGAGATTCATAAACATCCAAACAATTTCAACCGTGACACAGGTTACTACCTGCCAGCTGTCTGGAAACCTTTATTGCGCAGTGAACCATCTTTACCTGACTCTAACCAATGAACCTTCCTAACCAATCATCCAATACGTCTTTCTCTATATAAACTCTTTTTTCCTTCTACTCTTCGAAGATCGCTCTTGGCCTCTAGCGTGGTTTACACGTCGGGTAACCTTGATCTTTCTTCCCTTCCTCCTGAAGAAGCTCCCTACGATGGCGAGCGAAACGTCGAGCCCTCACTCGAATTTTGACACGGTCCAAACCCGGAACTCGTTTAATTTTAATGTATATATCAAAATAAATAAATGTATTATGAATATTGTAAGTAATCAAAAGAACGATGGTTGTTCATGTCATGATATAACATTAGAAAATATTTGGGAACAGATAGGAAATACAAACGACTTAACAATTATAAGCCCCATAGAACAACAAATTCAAATTAATTGTCAAACAAATACTGTGAATAAAAATATACAAGGAGTATATAAATTTAAACTAACAAAAGGACGTAGAATAAACAACTTTAAATTTAATATTATTCAAGAAAATTATAAAGAAATATAATTCGAAAATTTCGACTCCTTCAAAAACTTGAAAATAGTTAATCAGAATAAATTGAAAGAAATAAAACCAGTAGATATAAAAATCGAAAATGTTCCACAAATAAAAGAATTGCAAATAAATAATAACCATCATTCTTGTATATTATATTGTATTATTGTAATTATTGTACTGTTTATGATATGTTATAAATTTAAGAATAAATGTAAAAAGTTATGGAAATCAAAAAGGAATGTACTAAATAATTAAGTAATTTAGAGATAATAAAATAAATTGAAAGAAATTAAATCAGTAAATATAAAAATCGAAATGTTCCATAAATAAAAGAATTACAAATAAATAATAACCATCATTCTTGTATATTATATTGTATTACTGTAATTATTGTATTGTTTATAATATGTTCTAAATATAAGATAAATGTAAAAACCTATTGAAATCAAAAAAAGAATGTAATTAAATAATAAATTAAGTAATTTAGAGACAATGGAATAACACCTTACAAGTATTGTAAAATTTTAGAAGGGAGGAATTATGTAAGGCCTTGAAAGTATTTCACAAACATTGTAAGTTGTGACTTGCTGCATCAGCCAAACACCCAGTAGTTTTCCATCATGTTAGAAATAGGATAAATAGCACGTCTCATAAGATAAGATTGTTCACTTGCTCTTGTAACTTCATGAATGCACACGTACATGTCATTGTTAAATTAATAAAGATTTTATATATTAAATAAGGACACACCCCGTATTTTATAAGATTTCATAAGAACAATAAAGAGTTGAATCACTCATAAAATGATTAATCGACATAATATAATCTAAACTTTTGGAAAAGAGATAAGTAGAATAAAATAGAATAGATTATAAGTTTGTATCACTTCAGTTCTATACTTTGTACGAGCAACATCTAGCTCTTGTGTTTGTGAAATAAACTTTTTTTAAATAATTTTGTATTACTCAAAATTATAACATATATATATATATATATATATATATATATATATATATATATATATATATATATATATATATATATATATATATATATATAATATTTATTTGTATATCGAGCAATGCTCATTACAAAGGAGGAAGGTAACATATAATTGTACTTATAAATGTAGTTATTTAAAATAATTACAAAATAAACAAAGAAAAGTAACATATCATTGTACTTATGAATATAGTTATTTAAAATAATTACAAAATAAACAAAGAAAGGTAACATATAATTGTACTTAAGAATATAGTTATTTAAAATAATTACAAAATAAACAAAGAAAGGTAACATATAATTGTACTTATGAATATAGTTATTTAAAATAATTACAAAATAAACAAAGAAAGGTAACATATAATTGTACTTATGAATATAGTTATTTAAAATAATTACAAAATAAACAAAGAATGGAATATAGATAAGTTCGTTCACTAGATTGTACTCGTATGCATTTGGTTTGAAGAATAAGAGTTCGGAACAATGTGGATTCATTATAAATGTCCATACAGATTCATTACACCTTGGTCATAGACGATGACGCAGGATAACAGGCCATTCGCGAGAACTGTCACTCAAAATTAGTTCACTGTTTTAGTTTATGGTGATAGTTAAAATTAGCTAGTTTATAGATTTTAATGAAAATTTTGTCACTACTTCTTAGAAATAGACGATGGTGTACGTTAACAGGGCAGAGCGAACCTTATGCGCAGGCACTTTGTAGGGCCATGCATTAGTTATAAATAATTTTAATTTTAAGGCACGTATAATAAAATTATGGATGTACAGAAAGTGTGTTATGGAGTCTTTCTCGAAAATGTTGCATATCGTGCAGATTTCTTCAGTCTTGAATTTGTAGGCTGTGCCCTTTAGGTAAAGACACGAGTTTTTTTGTTGTGCCACTCGTATTTGGGCGATTGTTCTAAGCACGCTAAATGGTATTTGTTGTGTGAGATAACCAACTGATGTGAAGTATAGCTTATAATCTAGGTTGTACGTTGATTTCTTTATTCTTAAAGTGTCTAAATTATGAAGATATTGGGAGTAGGAGATAATGATGTTATCTTTTTCTTTCCTAATTATTAGGGGGTTTTGTGCTTTCCACACCCATGTGAAATTTGCCCTATCTAGTAAACTTCTTAGTCGTCTTACCCAGTTATATTTGAGTTGATTTGTTTCGGTGAACTTTCCAGTTGTTTTTAAGTCTAGTTCTACAAGTTTGTCATAACAGAGTTTGACGTATCGATTTTGTGACATGTGAAGGATTTTATACCAGTAGTTAAGCATACTTTTTAGAATTAAGATTTCTATTTTGTCCAGACCGACTTCTCTCCTAACTAGATAGTTTGGCGTGGTTCTCTGGAGGTGAAATATTTACTTAAAAAATTGTACTTGACTTTTCTCTAAGATGTCTGAGTAATTTGATGCCCAAACTTCTCCATCGTATATAATTGATGGAATAGAATAAGTAGGGAGTTGTAGAATTTCATGACAGTAGGCCAGTTGTAAGTCTTAGTTTTCGCTAGTATTGTTTCTATGGTACCTGTTGTTGGCTTTGTTGAGACATTGTTTTTCGTGTGTATTATATAGGCCAGATGTTGTTAGTTCTATTCCTAAATACGTATATCGTGAGGTTAGATTTATTTCATTCTCTTGGCAAGTGTAGGAGAAGATGGGTCTCGGTGGTCTGCCCACGTGAAAATGGATTATCTTAGTTTTGTTAGGGTTGATTGTTAAATCAAGATTATTGCAATATTCTTCCAAGGCGCTAAGTTTCTTCTGTACATCAATTTTAGATCTGCCAAAGATGACCAAGTCGTCTGCGTATTGTAATGAAAGGATGTCTGTCTGGTTTTTTCCTCGGTAATACTCCTCCAAGTCGGAAATGAAGAGCGCGAACAACAGAGGACTGGTGCATTCACCTTGGAGAACACCTTTTGATATAGGTATGGGGTTAGTTAATTCGTTGTTAACCTTGATACAAGCAGTTGCTTCTTCATATATATTTCGTAGCAACCTAGTTATTTTGCCCGACACACCAAGCGAAAATATTTTATGCCATAGTTTACTGTGGTTCACAGAGTCGAAGGCTTTTTGGAAGTCTATGAATATGCAGAAGGTGCCCTCAGTATGGGTTAACATACGCGATTTGATTATAGATTCAATTATGTAAAGGTTATCAATGCAGGAGCGATATCTCCTGAATCCAGATTGGGCTTCAGGAATTATATTGTTGTCCTCTGCCCAGTTTTGCATTCTCTTGTTAATTATATATGTTAGTAATTTAGTAATGGTATTCACTAGGGCTATACCTCTGTAGTTGTTCTCGTCAGTTTTTGTTCCTTTTTTGTGTATGGGCGTAATTTTGATTTTTTTCAGTTCATGCGGTAAATTTTCTTCAGAGAGATATTTGTTCAGAAGATTTAAAAGATATTCTTTCCAATTTTGTGGTAGATTTTTTAATTGTTCATTGGTAATACCATCACATCCGGGGGTTTTTTTGGGTTTCGTTTATTGATAGCAAAAGTGAGTTCTTGTATTGTGATTACAGCATCTAAGAACGGGTGTAGTACGTCAATAAATTGGGAATTATTATGTACTTTCTTGCCAAATCAACATTTGTAAAATTTTTCCCATCTTGCAATTTCTATGGGAATTTTTTTACACAGCTTTGTTGGAAATATGAACTTTACAGTGGTCCAAAATTCTTTAATATCTTTTATATTATATAGTTTTTGGTTTATTTCTTCTTTATAGCTTTTCTTTTGCAATTCTAAATAATGTCGATAATTTTTCTTTGCTTGATAATATATCTCCAAATAATCAGTTTCAGTTTTCAAGTTGAGAAGAGTTTTATTAAACCATGGTTTATTTTTATTTCTTAATTGTATATTGTTGCCAATTTTCTTCTCTTGGATTAGGCCTAACTTTGTTGATGTAGATTCTATTTCTTTTATTAAGTGATGGTACATTTCATTAATCGTAGCATTACTTGTGTGCACTGACGGTCCTCGTTCACTCATTTCCCTTGAATAGAGCTGTTCCTTCTCACTATCCCATTTCAGAGTTTTTGTGAGACGTGTTTCTTCTGACTTTAATTTAGGTGTACCATTGTGATTGTTTATATTACTGATCGATAGTGAGCAAATGAGGTGGTCTGATACTAGGATTTCAGACAGCACTTCCTGGTCGTATATGATTTTTAAAGAGTTTAAGTTGGCCCATATACGTCACTTTAGCAGGAGAGTCATTTGGAGCTCTGCCATTTACCATGAATAAACATTCTGATTCCATCATCAACTAAGTCATAACCTTTTTTGTCTATTTTATAGTCACTAGAGGATCTCTTGTTCGTGAGGTTTGTATTCTGGAATAGTATTTCTTCTAACTGATTTAGATTACCCACCCTGGCATTATAATCACCACCTATTAAGATGGCATGGTTCGAGTATGTACTAGTTATGTTATCTATTGTTAGTCTGAGGAGTTCAAGGAGTGTGTTGTAATCATAACTGTTCGACAAATAGATTAGTCCGATGATTATTTCAACTGTGTTTGCTTTTACTTCGATGAACATCCAGTGAAAATCTTGTTCAATTACTTTTAAGCTATTAACATTAAGTTTAGTAAAAATTATTAAACCGCCTATCGCTCTGCCTACTTTGTGGACTTTATTTGCCTTTTGTTGGAAAAGTTTATATTCATTTAGGAAATAGGGTTTTACTTTTATATCGAAGTTGCACCATGATTCACAAAGGCATATAATATCAAGGTTGATGATGATATTTAGTTCGATTGCTGTTATGAATGTTTTTAAAGCCGTTTGAGTTCCAAAAGATTATCTTTGTGTAGTTGGTAGGTCGCGGTCTATCACGTTTTTTGAAACTGAGTTTGAGCGTGTGTGTCTTTGAACATGTTTATCAAGTGGACCTGAAGGCGCAATAATATTTTAGTTTTTTTTTGTACTTATCTTCTTTAGAGTTTGCTTTGTAAGTCTTATTTTTATTAGTGTTTGTTTCCGTATTGTTAGTGTTTCCGTTAGCACCTTTTTGTGATTTATCTACGTTAGAGCCGCTTGCTTCCGCTGAGCTTTCAGCAGTTCTTCCATTTTCATTTTCGCTATCCGACTTGGAAATATTTGAGTTTAGGTTTTGCAAAGATATAGATTGTCGTCTAGTAAGACTTTTTATAGGCCATTGGAAATCTTGTTGGGTGACAAGGGAGTCCGTGTTTTCGGTGAGATCTGTCAATGTGTAAGAAGTACCTGCAACTATCAATTTGTCGTATTTTAGGGCTACTTTGCTTTTATCATCTTTGGCTTTTTTCAGATGTTTCTTGAGTTCTTTTCTTATTTCTACAACGTGTGCTGGATAGTCTTCTTCAATTATTATACCTGTATTTTTAAAGATTTTAACACTGTTGAAAATTTGCCATTTTAGGCGTTTACTACTGAGTTCAGCTAAAATTGGTCTTGGTCTTCTGCCTGTACTGAATTTTCCCAGTCCTCTTGCATCCTCTATGTTATCCGCGGACATTGAGATGATGTTTAGTTTATTTAAAAGTATGTTTAGCACTTTTGCCTCAATGTTTTCTTTTTCCTCTTCTGGGTCGCCGAAAATAATGATATTTTTTTCCTTCACTTTCCTCTCTAATAGCTGAATCCTGTTTTCTTTCATTTTTAATTCTTTTTCGAGTTCGATATATTTGTTACTGTTTTCCTTTACAGTTTTGCTGAATTTAAAGATAACTGTTTCCAAGGTGTCGAATTTCTTATTTATTTGAAGAGTTTGATGCTCTAGTAATTTTTGAATTTCTTGTATGCTGGCCATTATTGTAAAATTGATTTTAGTTTGACAGAGTTGGAGACACTGTTTGTTAAAGTCAAGGTTGTGCGCGCTGACTGTTGTTACTTGAATTTAAGAACCACGCAGCATGCGACATGCGGTGATTAAGATGGCCTTGATTGTTTAAATTTTATTTTATATAATCCAGAGTTTATTTTAATTAGATATTGAGTATTGTACATTTACAATTGTCATTTAATACTTTGATTTTAAGAAAAGGAAAATTTTAAAACGGCTTTTACCTTCACTTTTGCAGTTTTTGTTTTCAGCACTTTTTAGAACCACTTCTCACTTAACTACTGATACCAACCTAATATATATATATACCGGGTGTAACACGAAAAGTGAAACATAGGCGTTTAACATGGCAAATCAGCTTTTCCGTGCGCATTGCTTCCCTAATTATTTTAGGAAAAAATGTTTCAAATAAATGTTGTAAAGCATAAAATGCTACATCCGAATCAATAAACAAAATTCATTTTGACTACTTCATAACTGCAGAAATTAAATGTGAAAATTCACGTAATTTCAATTTAATAGTAATAGCCATGGAATTAAAAACAAGAGATGAACAAATGCGTAACGTTTTATACGTCAAATTATTAGTATTTATTTTGACCAACTGTGATATTTCATCAATATTAGGGTTTATTATTATCAAAAATGAATCATTATTCAGATGAAGAAAAGTTGCAAATAATAAATGGCATTATTCTGGCCATAGTTTACGACTAATTCGTGACTATATTAGCGCTATTTGGCAGCATCATGATATTCCTAGTACGGCAACTATTCAGAGATTTATAGTAAAGTTTGAAAAGACAGGAACACTAAATTTCAAGAAAGAAATAAATGAAAGAATTTATAGCAACGAAGAAAATAAACTTGCTTTAATAGAACTGGAGCCAACAATGAGTGTGCGGAAAATTTCCAGAGAACTAAATATAAATTTTATGACAGTGCATAGAATTCTCAAAAAACATAAATACATTCCTTTTAAATTTCAAAACCACCAAAATATTTTGGAACTAGATTTTGAACTGCGTGCCTCATTCTGTGAAATAATGATGGAGAAATCAAATTGTAATAGAGAATTTTTAAGTAGTATTTTATTCACAGATGAATGCACATTTACCATGAATGGCGAACCAAACTGTCATAATTATCGGTACTGGTCACAAAATAATCCACATAATATTGTAGAATCGAGGACACAATATCGTCATTCTGTCAATGTGTGGGCAGGAATTTTTGGTGATAAAATCATTGGCCCATTCTTCATCCAACGAATAAATTCAGCATCATATTTGAATTTATTAATTAATGCTGTTGGACCACAAATTGTTGAAACAAACAAAGAAAATGTGTGGTTCCAGCATGATGGCTGCCCTGCACATAGCACTAGAGAAGTTGTGGAATATCTAAACCATGTATTTCCTGAAATCTGGACAGGACGAAATGGACCAGTTAACTGGCCAGAACGATCGCCAGATTTAAATCCGTGCGATTTTTTTTATGGAGCCATTTAAAATCTTATGTTTATAAAAAAAGATACCAGAATTTAGAAGAACTTAAAAATGCTATATTACAAGAATGCCAGAAAATAAATAATCGACAGTTAAAGAATACTCGAGAAAGCTTCTACAACAGATTAGGTTATTGTTTAGCTCAAAACGGTGGACTATTTGAACATCTAATTTAACAATTTAAGAATATTTAGTTTGTTGATGTTTTTATTGAATTAAATTTATGTTACATTAATTAATTTGTTAAATAACAACCTACCTTAAATATTTTATCGAGTTTATTATTTTATTATTCTTAAATAATAAATCTAAAAAATATTTTGCCTTATTATTATTAAATTTTTATTTAGAAAATAAATATTTAGTACGTAAAAATGATTTTGACAATTTATTCTGACATTGACGTATAAAACGTTACGCATTTGTTCATCTCTTGTTTTTAATTCCATGGCTATTACTATTAAATTGAAATTACGTGAATTTTCAAATTTAATTTCTGCAGTTATGAAGTAGTCAAAATGAATTTTGTTTATTGATTCGAATGTAGAATTTTATGCTTTACAACATTTATTTGAAACATTTTTTCCTAAAATAATTAGGGAAGCAATGCGCACGGAAAAACTGATTTGCCATGTTAAACGCCTATGTTTCACTTTTCGTGTTACACCCGGTATATATATACGTATAAATAGTACCTTAAAAAGCCCGGGATATTCTTGGGGCGTTGTTCCACCCACTCTTTGTAGTTCTGATAACGGAGTATTCTCAGAGGTTTTGGGTGCATATATTAAAAATTAGTAGTAATTCCTGTCGAGGGGAAACATTTTTCTAGATTTGTGAATTTTATATGTTAACTATAACTTGTGTAGCCCGAATATGTTATTTGTACGTTACGAAACCCGTTTATATAGAATTCGCTATCTTACGTTCATTGTTCAGCCCGACGATGTTGCCAGTTTTTATCCAAATACGGCATCGCCTTTGTTATTGAATTATGATTCAATAATTTTTATGCGTATCTGTGTCCATTGGTTTGCATGTGTGAAGAAGGAAATTTAACTTTTAAGCATATGATAGAAATCAAATACGATATTAAATTTAAAGTATAAAAATGCAATGCATTATTTATTAGCTTCTCCGCCACTACCAAATTTGGGGGTGAGTTGACGGCTGGTAACCTCATTTTACGCGAAAAAATATATCACTAACTGAGATCTGCTATAGCAGAATGCCACTCAAAGTGATAGATAAAAGGCGTAATGATTATATTTATTTATTTTTTTGCAAAAAGTATGCATAGAAAAGTAGATTTTTTGTTTTAAGACAAATATAAATAGTAATATTGTAACCCTCCTCGTTATGACGAGAGTTAGCAAATAATATGCGGGTTCTTGTCAGATTGAAGGACGCAAGTATTTAAGTATAAAAGTATAAATATATTTAATAAATAGGTTTACATACATTTACACAGCACTACTCGATACAGCCTTGATGTGTTGACTCTAACGGATTTACACTATACTCTGCTGGCCCAATCGGTCAGCCCTTTCGCACTAACTATCCCCCCGAGTATAATATTCATTCCTTATATAATATTGGAACAATGCTAAGTCAGCAAAATAAGTATTACACTTTCCTATAATGTTTATATATTACACTTTCCTATAATGTTTATATATTACACATGTCACACCATGACCCAGTTATTGAAGTTACTTAATATGTATGTCTTAATTGTGCTGACTAAGACTTTTTACAATATTATGTTTTTATTTTATGTATATTTACATGTTAAAATAAATGTAAAAATCTAAAGCTAAGACCTAACTAACAAAGAATTTAACCCCTTAACCTTAATAAAAAAAATCAAATCTATAAACATATTTCGAGAACTAAGCTTTCACCCTAGGAAAAGGGAAAAAATCAAGATTACACGACTTGTGAACCAAATCAGTGGTCAAGATAGAATCCAATTTTGCCAAAAGGGGACATACCTATTTATATTAAAACGAAGCAATCCGTGTCCAAAAAAATAATAAGCATAACGCGTAAGTCAACTAAAAACTAATTACCTAAGGCATCAAACAATTTACTGTTAGGTATGGGACCCAGGTCAGAATTAATCAACCAATGTTTATTTTTAAATATGTTTATAAATTGCATTAAACAGTTAGACGCGTTTGAGAGTACAAACAGTTTTCTTGGATACGGCTCATTGCTTAGTTTTGGTATAAATAGGTATGTCCCCTTTTGAGCAAATTGGATTCTATCTTGACCACTGATTTGGTTCATAAGTCGTGTAATCTTGATTTTTTTCCCTTTTCTACTGAGGATGAGAACTTAATTTTCGAAATACGTATCTAATTTGATACATTTATTAGGCTTAGGGGTTCAATTCTTTGTTAGGTCGTTCTTAGCCTTAGATTTCTTACATTTATTTTAGTTATGGCTTCCCGGTCAACCGAATTAAATACCTATTTTAAACTCAACGAAAATAAAATTAATCAACGCGGCTATCATTTTCTTAAAAAAATGTACACTAAATTCAATCTTTCCTAAATTCATTAAAATAAATCTTTCAAAAAACTGTAAAACACCGGAAACTATAATACAACACGCGAAACGTAAATGGTTAATCAATGAAATAAAAATTTTGTACGCCAAACGCAATAAATTAGAAATAAAAGTTTACGACCTACATTTAAAATTAACCAAAAATTTAAATAATATTTACTTTCAATCCTGGACGGCATTTGACAATAATTTACATGAAGTCATTCATCATAAACTCAATAACAAAATTATTAAAATAAACAATAAATTTCAAAATCTTATTCCTACAGCTGTCATTAATAAAGTAACATTCGCGAAGAATTAATAATAAATCAATCGGATGAACAGTTTAACATTAATAAAGTTAACTTACTTAATAAAGGTTTAAAATATGCGCTTAATAATAAAGAAACACCGTTAGAAGAATTAGTTGCCTCTATTGAATCTAATATTAAAAAGTTTGATAACTCCACTCACTTAATTTACTGTTGTACACCATAAATTCAATTGCAAAGATAGCAAGACACAAAGTAATATACAGAATAGAATTGCTAAAACATTATAGGATACAGGAACAAAATTCTATTTAGAATTAACATTAATGAACAAAATAATAAAAATAATAATAAAATAATCAACAAAAGAAGAATTGCTAAAACAAAACAAAATACTAAACACAAGTCCACTATCATGGAACATATTCTACACAAAGCAATATTTTCCTACAATTTAATAAATCATATTTTGCCGAACACAAAATTAAAATACACAATATCACACTTAATTCTTGAATCAGCTGGTAAATTCAGAGACAAAATATGGAATTCTCTAATTCCCACATCTGATATTCTTACTACAACTAAATTAAAGAATTTGCAATACACATATTACATAATTAAATTAAACTTAACTAACATGCACTTAAATACTATTATTCCTAAAAAACAGATTGTCCATGGTAGCTGGGTCATGTCCTGGTTGTTGGGATGTCAGGGAAACGAGGGGCGTGCACCACACTTTACACCAACATCACTACGCACGATTGTACCAAAAAAAAAAACACTGAGGGCAAGGGGGTGGTTCTTCCTTCAACTGGGGTTGTTGACACTGACCGCACATCAGCTGATGGCCAAACCGTATGTTCAAGCCTAGATGCGGTCGCTGTAAATGGTGGGGGTTTGTCTTCATCAGGTAGTGCCTAACTTGTAATGCATTACTGATGATTTCAATGGGCAAAACACTTGCTGCGATGGACTTAAAGCTGCTGCTACAACTATACTTGTTGAGAAAATATCTTGATCCCATGGGCGCACAAAATGAATTGGATTCGCTCCAATTCGATGATCTCAACTTATTCCAAGTTGACGATCGCTCCAATCTTGAGTGTTCTACACATAGAATACCCAGCTCAACACTGGAAACAAGTACGCTACAGGGGACTTGTTCCATGCCCATGTCAAGATTATTTTCTCCTAATAGCATGCCATCTTTTATTAAAGTTGTATTCAAAATGTTAACATCATTGCCCATTTCATCATTCTCAGTACACATTACATCGCAAGTTAAAGCACTTACCTCCTCGTTATTTTCTTCTTCATGCTCAGCTACCTCTGATACAGCCACGATTCCGCTGTTGTATTCCTTTGGACGTGGAATGTCCACTAACCCGCGTTCTTCAGCTTGCAACAATGAATCAAATTCAGCCGCAGTAATTTTTGCAACTTGCAAAGGCTGGCTACCAGGCTGAAGAACGGAAGGCAACATACATGGAAGTGGTGCATACACGTTCGGCTGTATACAGGTAGCTGGCATGAATGTCGGTTGCTGGGGTGGCACGAAGTATGGCATTGACACGTCATACTGCATGGCCATCGGTAGATACGGTGATGGAATCGTATTCCACGGCGCTGTCAGCTGCTGAGGTGGCACGTGATACGGCATTGGCACAGGTAGCGAAGGCTGGTGTGGCAAGCCATATTGCACTGCCGCTGGTGGATACGATGCTGTTATCGTACTCCACGGCGATGTCACCGGAAACAAAGAGACAGGTATTTTTAGCGGGTATCCAAGTGGCGACGGGTACGTTGGCGGAATGTACGGATACATATCTATTTATTTATCACGCACATACACTTGTTTTAATTTAATCTTTCTGTTTCCATACATTTTTGAAAATAAAATTGAACCAAGCGTTAAAAATAAAATAAAAATTTTCAAAAATTAATAAAAAATTACTAAAATTCACAACGAAATATCAAAATAATTCAAAATTGAAATATTTGATAACAAAACAGTGACAAAAAAAAACAAATAAAAATTTGTTAAATGAAGCTATTTTCTAAAATTCTCAAAATTTAATAAAACTTCAAAACGCAAACTTGCAACAAAAATATTAAACAATTTACCAAATTTCAACTTAAGCACTTATAAAAGATTCGTAGAGATTGACTCACTTATACAAAGTTAAACAAAAAAGTGACTAACTTTAAAACGCTAGAATAGAATTGATTAACTTAATCAAATCTTTTTGCCAATCTTACCGGACTGCGCCAATTGTAACACGAGCAGAATGCGCGGATAAGTTAATCTTATCGGACTGCGTCAATTGTAACACGAAAGAAATGGACGCAGTCTTAAAATTTTATTAAACATACCGCTATTAAAGTTTAAACTTAATTGAAAGCGAACGCTTATAATTTAATATGAGGATGGAAACAGAATTATTATTTGAAATAAATTTTTATTAATTATAATACCAAAGAGCATACATTACATAAAGAGGAACGGCCCTGTGTATATAAGTGTTATACTAAAACTTATGGTGAGGTAGCTGCGGGGTAAAGAGAAACTGTTCTATGACTTGGCGCTATGTAAGTTGAAACGTCTAATAGATGAACTACGATGCAGTCATGAACCGCTTTTGCTCTTCACCCCGGTCGCAGGTTGTCATGGCTAGATTTTGGGTACGGTAGGTTTTATTTTACGATGTGTTGTTGACACATATAATTAAAATAGGTACATAGTTATGCCATTTGAAAAGAATATTATTTTGCATACTGAATTGTTTATGAATACATAATTATGATCCAAAGCAATATATATATATATATATATATATATATATATATATATATATATATATATATATATATATATATATATATATATATATATATATATATATATATATTCGCTCATCTTCAGCTACTAAAATACAAATATAATAATAAAAGTCTATATATATATATATATATATATATATATATATATATATATATATATATATATATATATATATATATATACCGGGTGTAACACGAAAAGTGAAACATAGGCGTTTAACATGGCAAATCAGTTTTTCCGTGCGCATTGCTTCCCTAATTATTTTGGGAAAAAATGTTTCAAATAAATGGTGTAAAGCATAAAATTCGACATCCGAATCAATAAACAAAATTCATTTTGACTACTTCATAACTGCAGAAATTATGCTTTACAACATTTATTTGAAACATTTTTTCCTAAAATAATTAGGGAAGCAATGCGCACGGAAAAACTGATTTGCCATGTTAAACGC
The DNA here is from genome assembly GCA_947425015.1 of Pterostichus niger. Taxonomy (NCBI): domain Eukaryota; kingdom Metazoa; phylum Arthropoda; class Insecta; order Coleoptera; family Carabidae; genus Pterostichus; species Pterostichus niger. The sequence continues at coordinate 11,723,357 of OX380347.1, forward strand.
CTATGTTTCACTTTTCGTGTTACACCCGGTATATATGGGGCTGTAAATTAAAAATTTGGCCATAGGCGTTTAACATGGGAAATATATATATATATATATATATATATATATATATATATATATATATATATATATATATATATATATATATATATATATATGTATGTATACAGGGCTGTTAATTAACAATCTGGCCATAGACGTTTAACATGGGAAATCAGTTTTTCCTTGCGCGTTGCTTCCCAATTGATTTTAGACAAAAATGCTTCAAATAAAAGTTGTAAAGCTTAAAATATTGCATGTAAACCACTAGATTTTATTTGTGGCATTTCATAACAGAGAAAATAAATTTTAAAGATTTTTGAAAATTGCTTATTTGTAACGATAGCCATGGAACTCAAACAAAATTACAAGCAATTGTATGACATTGTAACTGTCAAAAAAAGTTTGTGTTTTGTGATTTTCGTTTATAAACAAATATTGTATTGTTTAGCGAAAAAGGAGGGTTATTCGAACATTTAATATAAAATTATATGCATCCTTGTTTTCTGTTTATGAAATAAATACATTATTCTTGTCTTCATTTCTGTTTTATTTTGTATGTGCTGAGAGCTATGTAGGTATTCTAAATTTAGAACAATGTATTTAGGAAACAGATTTGTTTTATACGTAGGTACATCAATTGAGTTAGGCATAAAAATTTAAATTATAATTCTTTGTAAACATTCGATTTGCCCTTATTTATTTAAACTAAATACCTGTATATATATATATATATATATATATATATATATATATATATATATATAAGTTAGCGAACCACTATTCCCATAGAAGACGCTGAATCCGCAAGAATCCCCACTAGTAGTTGTAGTCATATTTCATTTTTTATGTTAGACTCTCATAATGTAGTTAGTTAAGAATTGACCTCTGTTTTGTAAAGATCTACTTTTGAATGTTATAATAAATCTTTGTGTGGAATAAATTTTTTTTAAAAACTCGAATCTCAATTCAAGTTTCGTAATTGGCGCAGTCGAAGTAGGATACTCAAACGAATAATTATCGCAATTTTCGTTTCGTATTTACGATTAATTGAGTATCAAGAAAAACCTACGGAAGAACCACGTCCAAGAACGTCGACGTAGCACCCAAGCTTATCCAGACCCTGCTGCACACAGAGTCCCGTCTACACCCACACGTTTCTATCGCAGAGACCAATGGACCAACGGATATTCTTTCTGTAAGTACTTATGTCACTTAGAGTTATTATTGAAACAGATTCAGAGTCAGATTCAAGTACAGATTCAGACAGTTCCTCTAACTCACTTATTTTATCCCAATCAAGTAATATCCTTGATCAATCTTTAATTAATCAAATTAATAATTTAAATTTAAGAGAAATGGCAACCCCAATTTTAAAAAGGGAATACATTGATATGATTCCTGAATTTTTCGGAGATAATAAACTTCTCCCGCGTTTCGTTGAAATATGCGAAAAGTTAGTTAACAAATTTTACAATAATAACGATGTAAATGACTTTCAAAATGAGTATCTCATGTCGAGTATTCTCGCTAAGATCAAAGGCGACGCCGCAGTCAATATTGCTAGTTGTACTATTACCACATGGGCAGACGTAAAAACTGCTCTAGTAAATACTTACTCAGATAAGAGAGATTATTACACCCTAAACATCGAACTTTGTGAAATTAAACAAACGAACGAATCGCCGTTCGAATTTTACAATAGAGTCTTAGAACTATTAAACTTACAAATTTCGTACCTAACAAATCACGTCCATGTAGACGAAGCAAGAATTCTAATAGCTTATTTTCGTGGTTTGGCATTAAGAATTTTATTAAGAGGGCTAAAAGAACCCTTGGGCACTCTCATGAGAACCAAAAATCCAAAAGATCTAAACGAAGCATTAAACATGCTGACAAATGATTTTCAACTAGAAACAGCACAAAGATCGCTACAAAAATTTAATAATAAACCTAGTTTTAAACCAAAACAAAGTTTTCATAATAATATTGGCAGATCACCACTCTTGAGAAATGTACCACAACATTCACAGCCACAATACTGGCAACCACAACACTCACAAACACAACATTCATATCCAGCACAACACTCACACCCAGCACAAAGACAAAATCATAATTTTGCAACAAACAAACCCCCAACACAAAACGCGAAAACAAATGTTTTCAGACCACAATTTAATTCACAACAGAAATTTCCCAAGCAGACGCCTATGAGTGTTAGCACGACACACACATTTACACCAAAATCAAACACAAACTTTTATCGTCCTCAAGAACTATATAACACGGAAATAAACGAAATAACAACTGACGAACACGAATACGATGACATTACCTATGAGCAAGATCCTGATCCAAATCCTGATAATTTGGAACCAGAATTTTACCTAGATCCTTTTTTAGAACTAGTAGCCTCGGAAACCGCATAGAATTAATGAATTTGTCACAAAATCAAAGTGAATTACCCTTCATCATCTTTCCAGAATTTAATATTAAAGCGTTAATTGATACAGGCAGTACGCGTTCGTTTATAAATCCAGAAACTGCAGAAAAATATTTTAAGTCAAAAATCAAAAACGATCCGTTTCAAATAACAACAGCTCATGGAACTTCTACTGAAAAATTTAGCGTTTTGTTACCATGTTCAAAATTATTTAATAAAACCGACATTATATTAAAATATCATTTATTCAACTTTCATAATAATTTTGATATCTTACTCGGATTAGATAATTTAAAACTGTTGGAAGCAAACATTGATTTAGCACGCGACAAAATTATAACACCCACACAAGAAATTCAAATTCAGTATCACAAAATAGTACCACATCCTCATTACATAAGAATTCCATCAAATTCAGAAAAAGTTACAAAATTGTACGTAGATAACATTGCAAATGGAGATGCGCTTATCTCTGAAACACATGTGAATAACTTGATAATACCAGAAGGTATTGCAAAAATGCAAGATCATCAAATTCTGTACCCGCTTATCAACACCAGTGACAATGACCTGATTATAAAATCTTTTAATCGCATTCAAGCTCAGTCTTTAGAAAATTTTGAAATAAATAATTTAAATTTTAATAAACAATATTCAAAAAAATCTTTTGATCTTAACAAAATTCGAACAGAACACATGAATAGCGAAGAAAAATTAGCCATCTCAAAATTATTAAAAGAATTTTCAGAAATTCTTCATGATGAAAATAACGCTCTAACTTTTACGAACGAAGTAAAACATAAAATCCGTACCAAAGACGAAATCCCGACATACACTAAGACATACCGATACCCGGAAATTCATAGAACGGAAGTACAATCACAAATAAAAAAAATGCTCGATCAAAAAATCATTAGGCCATCCCATTCACCCTGGTCATCTCCAGTGTGGATCGTACCTAAAAAACTTGACGCGTCCGGAAAAAAGAAATGGAGAATTGTTATCGACTATAGGAAGCTGAACGATAAGACTATAGATGATAAGTACCCCATTCCCAACATAACCACTCTACTAGACAAACTCGGCAAATGTCAATATTTTTCAACACTCGATCTAGCATCCGGATTTCATCAAATTGAAATGAGTAAAGAAGACATTCAAAAGACCGCATTCAATACAGAAAACGGACACTATGAATTCTTAAGAATGCCATTTGGTTTGAAAAACGCACCCGCGACATTCCAACGAGTCATGGATAACGTTTTAAGAAATTTAGTGAATGAAATTTGCCTAGTTTATCTGGATGATGTTATCATATTCAGCACCAGTCTCCAAGAACACGTTGAGAGTTTAAGATCAGTATTCGATAGATTAAAGAAAGCCAATCTCAAAATTCAACTAGACAAGTCTGAATTCTTTCGAAAAGAAGTGGCTTATTTAGGGCATGTTGTTACACCCTCTGGCGTAAAACCGAACCCCGACAAAATTATAGCTATCAAAAACTACCCTATCCCGAAAACTACCAAACAAATAAAAGGATTTTTAGGCCTCCTAGGATACTACCGGAAGTTTATAAAAGATTTCGCTAAATTGACAAAACCACTAACCAAATGTTTAAAAAAAGGTGCTGAAATCAAAATTAACGACCCTGATTACGTAAATTGTTTTAATATCTGCAAAAATCTTTTAATTAATGAACCGATACTCCAATATCCCGACTTCACTAAATCTTTCAATTTAACTACCGATGCGAGCAATTTTGCTATAGGTGCAGTTCTTTCACAAGGACCTATAGGTTCAGATCTCCCTGTTGCATATGCAAGTAGAACATTAAACGAATCGGAGCAAAATTATTCTACAATTGAGAAAGAACTACTCGCGATTGTCTGGTCAACAAAATATTTCAGACCGTATCTTTTTGGCCGGAAATTCAAAATTATCACCGACCATAAACCACTACAATGGTTATTTTCGCTTAAAGAACCAAATTCTAAATTAGTACGTTGGCGGCTTAAATTAGAAGAATTCGATTTCGAAATATCTTATAAAAAAGGCTCGTTAAATAAAAATGCTGACGCTCTTTCTCGTATCGAATTAAATGTTAAAACAGTAGAACCCGGTACCGAAAATCTTTTCGATTGGTATATCGAAAATTTTGACGAAACATTCAATACAAATAATGATTCGCAATCTATGATTGTAGAACCAGATGATACCCCAGACTCAGACTCAAACTCAGACACAAACAACACTGTTCACTCAAATTTAGAAAATCCCATTATCGGAATTCCAATAAGTGAATCATCTGTTAATGCAGGTAAAAACCAAATAATTATATCGGAAGTATTACATTCACCCTCAAAACCTAAATTAACTAAATTGCACTCGGATAAAATGCGAATTAATATACAATTATCTAAAACTAATTTCGAAACAGATTCAATAAAATTCATTAAAGAATTCGTAGTTCCAAAAGTAAAATATTATTTATATTTTGAACATCCTGTTTATGAACAATTTACTAAAGTCTTACAAAAACATTTCAAAAATGCGGAAATCAACTTTGTAAAATGTAACACAAAATTATTAGATGTAGAGAATGAAGACGACATACAAGAAACAATACAAAATTATCACACGGGCAAGACCAATCACCGTGGAATTCACGAAGTTTACAACCAATTAAAGAAAAAATATTACTGGCCAAATCAAATAAAGACTATAACAGATTACATTAACCAATGCGAAGTTTGTTTAGCCTCAAAATATGAACGAAACCCAGTTAAGCCGAAATTAAACATAACACCAACACCGAACAAACCTTTTGACACTATTCATATCGATACACTCAGTTTAGAAAATTGTAAATTTCTTACAATAATTGATGCTTTTTCAAGATATGCGCAAGCATACAAAATTAACTCAACAAATGCAATTGAAGTGACAAGTAAACTAACAAAATTCTTTTCTCATCATGGCATTCCAAAATTAATTATCTCAGATAACGGAGTAGAATTTAAAAATTGTTTATTGAAAGAATTGCTAACTTTACACAAAATCGATATACACTTCACTAGTTCTCAACATCCAAATTCAAACGGTCTCGTGGAAAGATTCCACTCTACTCTTATTGAGCATATTAGATTATTTAATTTACAACAAAATTTCAAAAACGAAACAATCGAAGACAAAGTTCACTATGCTATCCTAGCTTATAACAACACAAGTCACACCGCGACCGGATTAAAACCAATAGAAATAACAAATGGTCACTTAGAAACAAACTCACCCCTTGACGTAGAGCTAGAAAAACAAGTAACACAAGATTACGTGCAAAAACACAAAGAAAAGACCAAATTAGTCTACCAGAACATTAACGAAAAAATGCATAACACAAAATCAGATTTGATAAATAAATTAAACGAAAATCTCGAAAATTTACCTAACATTCCTCAAACCGTTTTCGTACACAATAAACAAAAAGTCAATAAAACAAAACAACCAAAGTTTAAGAAAGAAAAAATTAAGACAATAAATCAAAATTTAAAAACTGCCGAAATTGAGACAAATCCTAATGACAAAAAACAACCAAAAATACACCTGTCAAATATAAAAAGACCAAGAAAAATAATTCATAAAAATTACGCTATTCCAGGTCCTTCCTGTTCACGTACTCCTACGGATTAAACATCAAGAATATTACACAAAACACAGGACTACTGACAATAAACCTAGGACTAGCAAAACTACAAAAAACCACACATACGTTCATTCACTACTACGACCTACAACCACTCTTTAAACAATATGACAGTCTGAATACACAATACAACAATCTCAAACAAACAATTACAAACAATAAAATAATTTTGAAAGAATTTGAAAACGATGACAAGATTATCCAATTTATTCAAAATTCTATTGACGAAAAAATTAGTCACTTATCAGTACACTTTCAAAAATCTAGATCAAAGAGAGGATTAATAAATGGCCTCGGATCCGTAATTAAATCCATAACGGGTAATTTAGACGCTGATGATGAAAAACGATACACAAATATTCTAAACCATTTACAAAACAATCAACACAAAATAGACAATCAATTAAAACACCAATACTCTGTCAATAACCAATTAATCGATTATTTCAATTACACAATCGACACTATCAAACAAAATGAGATAATACTCAAAAAGAAAATTGAACAATTGGCACATATTGTTATCGGTGAAACCCAAGATCAAGAGAGATATTTTTTAAAAGAAATTTTTAGTCAACTAAATACTTTACTAACGTTAACTCTTAATACTTTGCAAGATATAGAAAATTCTCTAACTTTTTGCAAACTTCACGTTATGCACCCAAGTATAATAAAAACTAATGATCTGTATGTAGAATTGAATAAAATTTCAAAATACTATAATCATGAATTACCTCTCGAACCATTACCGGAAAATATACCAGAATTAGAAAAATTAATTACTGTAAATTGTAAACTCCAATCAGATAAAATAATTTATTTTATCGAAATTCCTATTAATTATGAAACAGATTTCCAATTACTTCATCTCATTCCAATACCTACCAGATATCAGTCTGAATTTGTAACAATTATACCAAGTAATGAATATTATTTAAAATCAATCGACGGTCATATTAAAGCTCTAAATGGCGTATGTACTAAAGGAAATAATAATTACCAATGTCCAAACAAAATGTCAGAAGTAGATGACAACTCCTGCGAGAAGAATATCATCTCAAGAAACAAGAACGAAAATTGCGAGTACTTAAGAATAAACATTAAACGAAATCATATAGAAACTTTAGAAGAAGCGAATCAATTTTTAGCCGTATTTCCTAAACCTGATGTTATTCAAGCTTACTGCAAGCACGGCGACGAAATAAAGAATTTACAAGGCATATTCTTAATTAAAGAAGACGATTGCCAAATAAAATTTCAGAAGCAGAAGTTAAACTTCAAAGAAGGTACCTTTGGCAAACCAACAACAATAGAAAACTTCAATATCAAGCTTAATACTTCGCAAATACCAAAAATGACAGTCGACCTGAACTCCATCCAAGAATTAAAAATACCAATAAACAAGTACGAAGAAATAGAACAAGATCAAGACAACAATAACCTCATAAACTACCCCACGATAATATTATACGTAATTATTATCATTGCTGGCATCATCGTGACGATAATTTACGGAAGAAAATGGCTTTTAAAATCCAAATCAACCGAACGTCCAGACCTTCAATCGAGAATATCAGCCAATAAATCGAACCTGATTCTTCCCGATGAAGCTCAATTTTAAGGAGGGAGGAGTTAGCGAACCACTATTCCCATAGAAGACGCTGAATCCGCAAGAATCCCCACTAGTAGTTGTAGTCATATTTCATTTTTTATGTTAGACTCTCATAATGTAGTTAGTTAAGAATTGACCTCTGTTTTGTAAAGATCTACTTTTGAATGTTATAATAAATCTTTGTGTGGAATAATTTTTTTTTAAAAACTCGAATCTCAATTCAAGTTTCGTAATTTATATATATATATATATATATATATA